>PVIU01024727.1:0-25003 GCA_004026605.1 Ondatra zibethicus
TCCTCTTGAACTGCACAACTGAAGCACCCCAAGCCAGTGCTACCTGACCAGGCGGGAGGGGTGAAGCCACTAACAGATAATCCGGAAAGCCCTTATCAGATGGGCTACCAGGAAACTGGGGACCAGAAGCAGGCCCGAAGACAGACAGGTAAGTTTTGGTGATAGCCGAGAAAAGGGCCCCCAGATTGCCAGCTGGGCCTTGGTTCCACACACCCCACCCAGTCACAAGCGAAACTCCCCACGTCCACCACCCACCATCACCGAGGGAGGTGAGCACGGCCTCGCCTCAGCAGCTACAGCCGGAGCACTGAGCCTGGGCTGGATGCCCAGAGTGGGTGGAGACCCACAAAGGCTCCCCTACTTCTCCCCACCCAGTGGTACTGCAGCTCTAGGTGCAGCACCCATATCCCCTCCTGGGGGGGGGGGCAGCTGTGTTTATCACAATAGTCCAGCCACAGGTGCAAACTTGGCACCAGAACCCACACCAAATCCTCAGCTTCCCTCCCCTCCCCCAGGACCCCTGTCTGAGGCTCCCACTCTCCACCCTGGTCTTGTCAATTCCCCTCATTTGGTCAGGAGTCTCCTCCCATCCCGCCCCCTCCACGGGCTGAGCTGGACTCCTAACTCCCACCTACCCTCGGCAGCCGACAGCACCCAGGCTAAGGTCCCATCAGGAGATCGACCCTCCGATGTGCTGAGCTCTATAATTTATACATTTTTACATCCGGTTTCTCACTCTATTCTTTGTGCCGTCCAGGGTGGCCAGGCAGGAGCCACTGGGCCATACAGTTGGTGAGACAGATGGGGTGCAGGCGTCCACACACAGACAACCAGACTCTATTCATCAACAAAGCCTTGGTGAGAGCCATGATGTGGTGGGCGTGATCTACCCTCAGGGAGTCGTGCCCACCCGGCTAAGTGCCCAGAGGACAGGATGCCCATGTCCACACCTGCTCATCAGGCCCCAGCCACACAGAAGCCCTAAAGACAGGCCCTGCTGCTAGCCTATCCAGGGGCAACACAGGCCTGTACTAGACAAGATGGAGGGGTGGGGATCCTAGCCGGAGGCCCATGAGCAGAGCCATCCTGGACCCAGGAAGGACCCAACTTGCTCTAGAAAGTCAAGAAAGCACCCCCTGAAATATTCAGGGAGCCTGGACCCCAAGACCTTGGTCTAAGAGAGGAAGGCTTCCTCTCAGGACCTGCCTGGCCCATTGGGCACACAGCAGACTTTGAGACCCAGGTGGAAGCCATGGGAAAGGCAGCCGGGTGGGTCAGAGCCGACTGGAGATTAGATAAGGAGGAGGAAGGGTTCCAGATGAAGTAGGGCAGTGCCTCCCCGGGAGCCTGACTCAACGTCTGCACTGACCAGCTCAGCCACCGACAGAAAACAGCATAGGGCAGCGGGAAACCCCCAAGACCCCTCCCCATCTGTAGTGGACCCAGGGAAGGAGAGAACCATAGCCGACCTGCATACAAGGTACACACGGTGGCAGTGCCCAGCCCAGGTGTCCTGCACTCAAGCCCAGGGCACTAGCTACCCCTCCAGAGCAAGTGGCACAGGAGAAGGCCACTTCCATCAGCAGGCACCCTGAGACCATCCAGATGGGTTGTAGGGATCCAGGACGTCTGGGGAACCCCTCTTCAGACACTCAGAGCTGTGCCTGTTGGATAGGATCTGCTGTTGGAAAAGAAGCCCAGACTCATTGGCTGGGGTCTTAGGCTACTTCTCCCTCCACCTCCCTCTCTCTCCCTCCACCTCCCTCTCTCTCCCTCCACCTCCCTCTCTCTCCCACACACACACACACAGCATCCCCTTTACCTATGCCCATCGTCACAAAGGAGCCACCCTGTGGCACGTGAGGGGCCATGCAGTATATGGAACATACAGAATTCAACATCAGCACAGCTCATGGCTTCAGGGAGCTCAGGGACAAGAGGGGACAATAAGCCCTGAACTCTGAGTCTCCCCAGAAGGGCCACAAAGATGGCTGAGCTTGGCTTAGAAGTAATGATTCCAACCAGGGTTCCAGCTCTGAAGGCTCCTCTGCCACAGGCCTGGGTTTCTGGCTCAGCAGCATCAGGTGGGCTGCTGTGTGCACAGGAGGGCACATCTATAAGGGGTGCCAGAAGGAAAACGGGACGACAGGGCAGGAGGGACTCTGCTGCCCTCTCCTCAGCTCCGAGCCCTCCGGGCCTGCAGTCCATCACTCAGGAGCAATGCTTAGCTTGCCCCATTTGCAGAGTAACCGAGGCTGGGCTGAACTCCAGGCCCAGCACACCCCCCTCCAGACCTCCCCAGAGTTCTCTGGGAAACTGACCGAGTAACATGGAGCCCAAAGCCAGATGCTGGGGACTCAAGAACAGGTAGGAGGCATAAGGGCCAAACACTGACCACGCAGGATCCTGGGTCAAAGCAGGGGTCCAAGGCACACTGAGATCACGGGATGCTGTCGGGACCCAGCACTGTGGGTCCATGTGAGCATAGAAGTCTATTTCTTTTGAGACATGGTCTCACCATGTAGCCCTGGCTGGCCTGGAACTCAGAGAAATCCACCTGCTTCTGTCTCCCTGTGTATGTGCTGGGATTAAACACATACACAGATGGGTTTTGGCGAGATGGGGATTCATGCAGCACAAACACATACGCGGCTAAGGCTGACCTAGAACTCATGCTCTCCCTGCCTCTGTCTCACAAATGCAAGGATTACGGGTGTCACCACACTATTTTCTAGGGTGCTGGGGATGGGACTCAGGGCTCCATGGATGCACATAAGCTCTCTACCAACTGAGCCACACTCCCAAGTCCCACCTAGAGAGAACTTTTCCTAAAATGTAGGTGGTTCTCAGCTGCTAGCGAGGGGCTCAGGGGACAGCAGAACCTATCCATGATTGACAGCCTGTGACCACAGCCATCCACGTCCCTGGCATCATCCTGAGGCATATTTGACTTTCCTTTTCCTGACCCATGTCACCAAGTTATCTCCTACTGGACACTTGGAGACTGGTTGTCCCAAGGACTGGACAGCTGGCGGGAAGGGATTTGCTAACCAAATAAGCACCTGCAGCAGCTGGAAGCCGAGATCTGTTTGCTGCCCCTCTGCCTCGGCCCACCTGCTGGCTAAAACCTACTTGCAAATAGGATCGGGCCTGCAGCAGGTTCTGTCACCTCAAGGACAAGTCTCGGCAACGAGGCCCCACCCACCCAACACCCTGCACCGTGGCTAAACTCTCCCACAGGCCCTACAGCATCCCTCTGACGTCACAGCCTTACTACCTGACCCCAGGCTCCCAACAGCTAGGCAGCCAGGCCCTGGGCTGAGCAGCCTGCTGGCTCAGGGACCTCAGAGCTCACACTCCTCCGACATGAAGCAGTAGAGATTCTTCAACCTCCCTCAGGCCTCCACCCCTCCCTGCTCCCAGCCCCTGCTCCAAGGGAGGGGCCCCAGCTGTCCGTCCAGAAGGCGGGGCTAGAGGTGGACATCCCCACAGATTCCAGCTGTGTGTACAGGATTATCGAAACCCAGAAACCTGCCCCCAAGCTGAAAGCTGGTATGTCCTCACCCTTCAGTCCGGCTTCTCTCCCCACCCCCAACCCAAGCCACCACCCATTGGGCCGAGCCAGAGAGGGGACACGGGGTCAAGAATGTGGGGCAGTGTGGGCAAACTGACTAAAGGCCAAATTGCTGGCTTCGGCCTGAGACCCTGGAGTCGTGAGGCAGAAGTGGGGGCTGCGCCCATGCTCCACAGACCCCTTTGCCACCCCACAGGGACATCACACTCTTGTGCCGCTGCGCGGGACCTCCACCACACCCAACCAGGAGGGCGGAGGCCGTTTCACTCCCCAGCAGCCACGCAGCAGTCATAAGCATGTGACACGAAGTGGCTCGGTGGCACAGGCCTCCGCCACCAGACAAAAGCATGGCACGAAGCTAGGAGCCGCCGAGAGGCAAAAAGTAGGCCTTGCCGTTGATCTCTGTCCAGATAACTGACAGGTGTCCAGACAGTGAGCTCCAGGATGCTCAGGGCAAAATCTGAAGATTCACAGGCAGCTCGGACAGTTGGTGGTGGGTGGGGGTGCTCTCCCGAGTTAGGGGCCCTCCTAGCACAACAGCGTACTAGCTTGGGAGAGGGCAGTTGTGTCCACAGGAGACAGTGTACACAGCAGGGGCTCAGCTTGGTTTGTTTGTAAATGTTTCTAGCTCACAAGCTAGTGGCCCAGAAAGGGCGCCCATGAACCACAGCAGCGCCATTACAGACAGCTCTTAATCTGAGTTGTTTCACATTTTCTCCAGGGAACAATTTTTATTTTTTTAAAATCAGGAGAAAAAAATTTTTTTTTCAAAACCCAAGTTTGCAAACATGAGGCTAAGCCACTGCCTTGGGCTGAGGAAGAGAAGTGTAGTACCTCCTCCCAGCGGAGTCAGGTCTGAGACACCCCTGGGGAACACAGGCAGTTGGGGGGGGGCGTCCTTCCTCAAGGCCTCACTTAAGGCCCAAAGGGTCCAGTGACTTATCTTATCAGCTCAGTGCTACACAGGATGCAGCAGGTTAGAACCTGGTCCAGAAACAGTACCCGGCATACAGTAGTTACCTTAATCAAAGTTCCCTGAATGGCTTCATAAAGTCCCCCGAGAGCAAAGAGACCGTTCTGAGCCGAGGAGCAGGCAGCCCATGTGGACAGGCTTCCTCACAGCCTGTTTAGGGCCCCAGGTACACATGCAGGAAACTAGGCAGGACGGTGCTCACCTGTGATCCCAAAACATGGGCGCTCCAGGCAAGAGGACAACGAAGATGAGCACAATTTTAAAGTCAGCCAGGGCTACTCAGCAAGGCTGTCTCAAAAGACTAGCCGGTCTTGTCTAAGGGGGTTGTCTGTGCTGTCCTCAGTGATGCAGCCCAGTAAGGGCTTCAAATAATAAGAGTAAAAAATAATCCCAGGAGCTTAAAAGCTTCAACAGGTACCCACAGCTGAGTAACCATCATGGAGCTGGGACACAGACTGTGGAGCTGGGAACTGAACCCTGCACTCACTGGGCCAGCATTCTCCCGCCAAGCTCCAGTCCCAGCCGCCTTTCACCTTTGACCTTGCAGTTAGTCCTCCTGTGTCCATCTCCTGCGGAGCTGGGAAGACAGGCCACAGCCAGGAGCTAGACTGTCTTTTAAATACCCTCGTCCAAGACAGTCCCAGGTGCAGCCTGAGCACCTTGGGGAATGTGTAGGGCGGAGCTGCAGAGAAGGCTCAGCAGTTAAAAGTGGTACTGCTCTTGCAGAGGACCCAAGCTCAATGCCCAGCGCCCACGCTGGGCAGCTCATAATCACGTTAACTCTAGCGCCAGGGGGATCCAATACCCTGTTCTGGACTCATATGCGTGCACCCCCAACACACACACACTCTCAATTAAATCTTTTCTTCCCTATACGGGGCCTCACTATGTAGCCCTTGACTGCTCTGGAACTCACTGTAGACCAGGCTGTCCTTGAACTCACAGAGATCCGCCTGCCTCTGCCACCTGAGTGCCGGGATTAAAGGTGTGTACCATTACACCCGGCATTAAATCTTTTTTTAAAAGAATACATACACAGGGTGAGCTGGGGATGTAATCCATCTGTCAGAACCCTAGCATGGGGTTTGATCCCAGAATGGGGGTGCAGGGGGTTATTCTGAGAAGGCAGAGTTGTGGAAATATCCAGTTAGTGAGAGGTCCCGGGCCAGGAACCATGTAGGAACCTGAGGCTCCTCACACTTCCCCTCCACACTTCTTAGGGTCCCGATTTCCAGTATCCACACTCCCAAAATATGTTAGGTAAGAACAGAAGGGGACAGGGGTTGTTGCTACAGGAGAAGGCAGGGGCCCTCAATCTTATGTGCCGACTATCCTAGGATGGGATGACCCAGGTGCTGAGACCCCCAAAGTGATCCCAGGCCTTTCATGGGCAGCAAAGGTTCCCTGACAAACGCCTCTTTTCAAGATTTAATTCCCCTGCATCCCCAGCTCAATCCCTGGGGCCCTGTAGCTAAAAGGTCCCCAGGGGACCAGATGGGACCCAGGTCCACCCTGCATTCTCCCAGCCAGTTTTCTCTAGCAGCTGGCCTGCAGCCTCATCAACCCTTCCCCCTCCTCCTCCCTGATTTGCAGCTCTGGCCTTTGCTGCCTCCACCTGGGTGAGGGGCGAGGCCACCCATGGCCACGCTTCCCTGCCAGGAACAGGTGTGGGCCTGCTTCCCTGAGTCTCAGCCTCCTCCAGGATCCACTCCCCAGACCCCTCCCAGCCTCCCAACCCAGTTAATATACAATCTTCATGGGACCTCTAATTACCAAGAGGTTTGAACTGGCTGTCTCAAGGGCTCAGGCCCAAACCCAAAGCTGCTACACCTCAACCAGAGCTCCCTCCCACCTCCCCAGCCGGCCAGCACGGGCCTTCTGTCCATTAAGGCTGTCTGTCTTCAACAAATTCATTCCGCAGACTCTAACAGAATGCCAGACACTGGGCACTGAGGGAGGCCAGGAGTTTTGTCACACCAGCCTCAGGGTTCAAGACCCTGGGCACCGACAGCCTCGGGAAAGGCTGCAGGACCAGAGTTAAGGATGGAGGCAGAGAGGCTCTGAGCAAGACAGAGAGCCTCTCAGAGCCTCTTCTAGCCCTGGGGATGTAATTAAAATGCAGTATTGAAGACCGAGGTACAGCTCAGTGGCAGAGTGTGGGAACCTGCCTGACAAACGCACCTAGCATGCAGTTAGCATGCCCGAGACCGGCAGGCACAGTTAGCATGCCCGAGACCGGCAGGCACAGTTAGCATGCCTCAGACCAGGGTCCACAATTCCAGCACTGTGGAAAAGGCACCAAAAGCACAGAGACTCTGGTTTAGTCAGACTGAACGTACAGGCTCTCAGTCTATCGAAGTTCAACCTTTTAGATTGTCTGCTCTGTTTCTGTTTGCTTTTTTTTTAAGACAAGCTCTTTGTAGCCCAGGTTAGCCTTCAGCTCCTTATATAGCAGAGGCTATCCTTTCCATTCATGACCTCCCTGCTACCACTTCCCAGGTGCTAGGATTACAGACCCCAGTCCACAGGACGACGCAGTTCCTGGGAGGCTGTGGCCTGGGGCTGGAGAGTCCGCTTTGGGTGCAGTGAGTGATACAGCTCATTCTCCACTGCGAATTCTTCATCAGATGTAAGCCACCGACACCGTGCAGCCTCTGTGAGGGCACTGCCAGCACCCACCCTGCCCTGCAAGCATTAGCCAGGCCTACGGGGGGGCCTACGGGGGGGCCTGATTCTCACCAGGGAACAGTTCGAAAATGTCACAGAAAAAAAACAGGGTTAATTTTGCCCTAGAAGGTGGGGTCTCAGCTCTTTCAAAAGAGGCCACTTTGGGTTAGGTCTCAAGGGTGGGACAGATTTACTCAGGTGGCAGGCAGGAGTCACACTGGAGCAAAGGTAAAGAGACCAGGGGGCGGTTCCAGGAAATGCACCTGAACTTCTGGCGAGGTGAGGTGAGCGCAGATTAGGCCTAGGCCTGTACACCAGGCCAGGCTGGGAAGGCATTTGTCCATCTTCTGGGGGGCATTGCATAGGAAGCGGCACCCTGGGGCCAAGGCTCTCAGATGTCCCTGAGGTCCAGGTGGACTAAAGGTAACAGCTTCTGGGGCAGGGAGGGCTGGCGGGAGGAAAGAGCACGGGAATGGGAGCGTGGCTCAGAGCTTGATCTGCCTCTCCGGCAGAGGACTGGGTTCATGGGTTCATCCCCGGCACCCACAAGACGGCTCACACCCATCTGCAGGTCCAGCCCCAGAGGACCCGACGCCGCTTCAGCCACCAGGCAGCCACATGGTTGGCTTGCAGACATACATGCAAGCAAAACACCCATACACATAAAATAATTTAAAAGAAAGAAAGCATACAGAGGGATTCCCAAATGAGGGAGACAGTCTGAGGGTGGGGAAAGGGAGCTTAGACCCTTCCCTTGGCTCCATTAATCTTCAAGATGCTTTAAGGCCATCCACCCAGTACTCAGTCCCGAGCCAGACACACCAGTAAAAGAAATAGCTATTTTTCCAAAATGCTACAGAGTTTGGGGGGTAAGGGGGGTTCCCTACTCTCGCTTCACACCTCCGCACACGCATTGCCCTGTCCCACAGATATGAAATGCTGACTGTGGATCTCCCCACCCCCACCCCAAGGCCTGGCTGGTGCCAGGCCCACAAAGATGCTGGCCCAGATGTGGCTCCACCCCCCCTTCTCCGGGTAACTTCAGAGAAAGCTGATGGGGAGGTGTGTGCAGGGATCTACAGCTGACCCAGGAGGTGTGTAGGAGAGAGCCTGAGGATGCTGGGAAGGGACAGGAATGCTGGGACTCCCATCTCAGCCTCCTCTGGCAGAGAGGCCCTTGTGGTTTCTCCTCCCTGCAGCACACTGAATTACAGCCACGAAGTGGAGAAACCCAGTGAGCAGGGAGCTTCCCACCTGCTAGACCAGTGTAGGGCTAACCTCGGATTGAGGCTAACCCCTCCCCCACACACACACACTTCCAAAACCCCCACAGGAGTCACCCTCTGAACAGCTGGGCGTTGCTGGGAAAGATGAGACCACAGAACATTCCCCCCACTCCCCGTGAGCACTGAAAATGGGCAAAAGAACCAGACCCTGGCCTGCACTCCCTTCCACGCCTCCTGTAGCAAGGTGCCCAGGGGCTCTCTCCTCTCCCAGCTCACAGGCCTGGCCCCAGCCTGGGACGGAATCGATTCCCTGCTTACCCAGCGCAGACCCTGGGGGGTGGCAGCCAGAATTAATGTTTGCAAAGCGCTCAAGAGAACCTGGGACCAGGGGCGCCAGAGTTGCTGCACAGGAAATTGACGGGGAGAAGGGGGGGAAGGGGGACCAGCTGGCCAAGACCTGGGTTGCCTGGACCGGGAGGGTAAAGAAACACTCCTACGAAAACGGATATGGGGCACAAGGTGAATAAGAAGGTGCTACCCATCAAAAACCCGATTCAGGATGGGGCGATGGAGGTGAGGGCCAGGCTCCAGCCTGAGCCAACCCTAGCACCCCACCCCCAATCCCAGCCAAGGTACACCCAGGCCCCCTCCAACTCAGGCCCCAGACACCTGACACCCCAGGACCACTTGCCGAGGAAGTTCAAATCCCTCGGCAGTAAAGAAAAGAAGTGTGCCAGAAGTGGCGGGTTTAATGGGCCCAGATGCCTACTGCAAACTCCCTAGGGCGCCAGACTGCTACCTGAGCAAACAGCGCACTTCCTTTCTCTAAGAGAGGGAGGCCAGTGTCCCTCCGCTTCTGGAGTCTGGGGCGCCCAAGCCCACCATCGAGGGGCAGGGAACTGGGCATCAGGAGACACGCAGCTGGTACAGTGGTCCCGACGCCCCCCTCTTTGCCCTAGGCTCACTCACCCCAAAGTGCTGATGAAGCCATTGACTGAGCCCTCGGCGTACAGAGACACTATGTCCCCGATGTGAAGAAAGCTGGACATTTCGTTCATGGCTTCGGCCCTCCGGGGCTCGAGGCGGCAAGGTTGCCCACGAGCGAGCTGCCAGGCTCGGCGCAGAGAACTGCAGCGCGCTGGGCGGAGAGGGGCGCAGTGCCACCTCGCAGCCCGGCGACCCGGACGATCGGGGCGGCCAGGGCAGGCTGGCAGCCACCGGAGCGCAAGGAGGCGCGGTGCGGTCCGGGTCCGGGTCCGGGTGAGGAGGTGCCCGCGTCTCTGCGCGCCCGGAGCCCTCCAACCCGGCCCGGCCCGCGCGTACCTGCAGCTGGGAAGGAGCAGGAAGTCTGGGGCCGCCACACACATGCAAATCCCGCCCGGGAGGCGGGGAGGCCACACCCCGACCCGCCCCCGCTGCGGCTCCCATGTGCACCCGCCCCTCGGGCTTTGCCTCCCCGACAGCCTGCGCGCGCGCCTGGATCCCCAAAAGCGTCCCGCGCACTGCCGGAGGACCCCGGGATCTAGCGTGCTTCCTAGACGGCTGTCCGCCCGCACCGCGCTGCACTTCGCGGCTCTCCACCCTCGGAGATCCCCAGATCGCCTCTCCCGTGGCCCACGCGCGGTGGAGCACACCGGGAACTTGGCCACGGTCACCCTGCGGCAACCGCACCCAGCTGAGAGCCGTCTTGAGCCTGGACGCACGCTCAAGCCCTTAGCGTTGCAAATCAGGATTCATTTCTCTCAACATGAAAAGCCTTTCGTTGCACAATAGAAAGTGCTTGGACTTAGAGGGGAAATGAAGCAAGGGGGTGGGTTTTATTTTTGTTGGGTTTTTTTTTTCCTCTCACTTTCTGTCTCTCCGCATTCCTGTGTACAAAGAGATTCAACTTCCGAATCAGTTCGACCGCTCCCTCTCCAGGGGAGAAATTGGCTCCAATTTCTCTTGACTCCTTTTTTTAAAATAAATAGTGGAAGGGGGAGAACATTAACTCTTCCAGTTAATAGTGCACCCCTGCGCCCACAGAAACAAGTTCCCGCAGCCGGCTGGCTGGGGCAGTGCGCCAGGCCCCTGCTCACAAAGTTCAGCCCTCAAAACTCATCCCCAAGTCGCCTACTTTCTGTTCTGCGCCCGCGGAAGCTGGGCGTTTGCTTCTGAACCTTTCGTCTGAACTCCTGAGATATGAGTGCCCCCTGCCACCCCACTTCGGTCACGTTTGCTCCCTCTCCCCCCACCACCCCGTATTTCCTGAGGGGCGGGAGTGGGGGCGTTTGGAGGAAAGAAGGAGGGGACTCGAGACAGAAGCAGGAAGAGACTCAGGAGGGGTGGAGACAGCCGCCAGCCGTGAGACAGCTGCTGACCTGGACGGAGACTCCTAGAGCTAGATAGCTGCGTGAGATTTTTACCAAGATGTTTAGAGCTGATAATAGTGGTTGGGGGAAGAAGAGGCCGAACGACCAGAAATTCATGACCACATAGTAAGTTCGAGGCCACCTGGGCCACTTGAGACTGACTCAAAAAATAAAAACAGGGCCTGTAGAAGAGGTCTCCCGGGTTAAGAGAGCATGCAGAGAATGAGGGTTGAGTTCCCAGAAATCACATGGCGGCTCACAACTGTCTGTAATCCCAGTTCCAGGAGATCTGACACCCTCTTCGGACCTCAGCAGGCACCAGGAACACTCCTGGTACAAGACAGGCATGCAAGCAAAACACCCATATACATAAAATAAATACAGTATATAAACCCCCAAGAACTTGAATAGGGCACCCCCTCAAGGATTTCTGAGTACTGTCTCACCAGCGCCCACAGTCCCATCAGTGTTGCGTCTGACCTAGAGCTCCTGCCTTCATCTAGGGACATATGAAACAGTATTTTTACAAACAATAGTTTGAACGTTTGCCCTAACCTACTAAGTTGCTTTTTTAAAAAACAAAAATCAAGTCTCAGCAGCAAAGGCTGGCCTCCAGCTCTGGTCTGCCTGCATGGACCTCCAGGCCCAGCTTAAGCCTTGATGGAAATGGGACCCAGGGCTCCGGCACGCTAGGCAGCTGCGCTCCATTCCCAAGCGCATTGCTTATTGTACCGAGCCAGGGTTTCTCTCTGTAGCCCTGACTGTCCTGGAACTAGCTCGGTAGACAAGGCTGGCCTCAAACTCAGAGGTTCCCCTGCCTCTGCCTCCCCAGTACTGGGGATAAAGGTGTGTGCCACCACACCCGGCTTCTAGTTTGCTTTTTGTTGCTGTGATTGTTTATTTGGCTGGCCGGTCACAGCTGGTCCTCGTGGAGGGCCAGAGCAGGAGCTGAAGCAGAGGCCATGAAGGAAGCTGCAGGCTGGTTTACCCATCTGCCCATAGAAGTCTGGGCCCTCTCACATCAATACTAATCAAGAAAATGTCCCATAGGCCAACCTGATGGAGGCTTTTTCTCAACTCAGGGTTCTATTCCCAGATGACCCTGGCTGTGTCAAGTTGTCAAAAAACTATATGGCACATGCGTCAAATAAGTTGTAAGCTATAGTTTGGGGAAAAAAAATACTATCTAATGGACTTTCCCAAAAAGATGACCACAGGTCAGAGAAACACCAAACAGCCCAAACACAGAACAGGTTTCTGGAACTGGGATCAAAGCTAAGACCCAATACTCACCAGTGTCTGGTATAGCCAGGGCTTCTGGGTTCTCAGACTATGACATGATTGGAGGAACCAGCCCCTGGGATGAATCCTCTTATCTCACATTCTTCCCTGGGGTTCCTGAGGGAAAATATACATTCATTCCAGAAGCATCTGTTGGATTCCTACTGTGCTTTCAATAAGAATGGACCCATAGCCTGGTGGTGGAGGCAGCGGTGGAACACACCTTTAAATCCCAATACTCCAGAGGCAGAGGAAGACAGATCTGAGTTCAAGGCCAGCCTGGCCGACAGAGTGAGTTCCAGGACAGACAGGGCTTCACAGAGAAACCCTGTATCAGGAACAAAGAAAAAAAAAAAAAAAAAAAGAATGACCCGATAGGGCGCATGCCTTTAGTCTTAGTACCAAGAGGCAGGGGCAGGCAGATCTCAGAGTTTGATGCCAGCCTGGTCTACAAAGCTACTTCTAGGACAGCCAGGATTTCACAGAGAAACCCTATCTAGCAAAACAAAACCAAAATAAATAAATAAATAGTTCCATAGGCTATTTGAATACTTAGTCACCACGGAGTGAAACTCTTTGATAGGATTAGAAGGAGAGGATTAGGAGGTGTGGCCTTGTTGGAGAGAGTATGTCACTGCGATAATGAACTAAACCTGTCACCGTAAGCCCTCAATTAAATGCTTTGTTTTATAAAGTTGCCTTGGTTGTGGATTCTCTTCACAACCATAGGTGAATGATTATAACACCTACTATGTGCAGGGCCTCTGCTCCTCATCAGTTCCTGATCAAGCCCGCCTTGTCCTCCTACCCTGAGCCATGAGGATGAAAAGCCATGGTTGAACATGGCTCTCTGGCGACCACTCCGGACTCCCACCTCCTCTGCCTGGCCCTCCTCCGGTCCACCACAGCTATGCCACTGTCTCAGAGCCAGGCAGAGCATGCGCCTCCATGTCTCTATCAACCCGGAAAACATGGCCAGGGAGCACTCCTCCCCACCCCCGAGAGGTCTAAGGAGGGAGATGTACTGCCAGCCTCCTACCATGCCTATGGCTTCTAGGAATTCTGGAACCTGAGTCTATTTCTACAGGAGCACCCCAGGGCTCGGGCCAGTTGCCTGCTCCTATCAAATCCACTCCACTGTGAGCTCTCTAGCGAGTTCTGAGGTGGTAGTGTTTAAAGAAAAGTTTGGTTAAAAAAATAAAAGGAATAAAAGGCTATAGATGGTGGGGTTGGAGTGCAGTTTTGTGGTAGTGTGTGCTAATCTTCTGAGATCCCAGCCCCCAAAAAAACCCTCTTTAAAGAGAAACCAGATGGACTCCTGCTAGCTCAACCCATGGCCCTGCAGCTTTACACTCTCCAGCAGCTCCCTGCTACCCAAGAACAGGGTCTGCAGAACCAGCCCAGTAGCCAGACCCTCAGCCCCCCTGACTGTCTCTCCCTCCCCAGGCTTGCCTTAAGAAGGAAACGTGCTGTGACCCAATCCGGAGTCTAGGAATAGGTCTGGGAATATGGCTCAACCAATAGAGTGCTTGCCTAGCAGGCCTGAAGCCCTGGGTTCCATCGGCCGCACTGCATCAGTCAGGCACGGTGCAATATCAACACCATGAGGGTAGAGGCAGCAGGGTCAGGATCCTCAGCTGCGGAGGAAGAGGCTGCCAGGGATGCTGTCTTAAGAAGGAGGGGAAAGGCAAGTGTCGAGGAAAACCACGTGACATCCACCTCTACCAAGCCCAGCAATGAGGCTAAGACAAGGACACCTGTGAGGTCCAGGCCAGCCTGGGCTACACAGTAAAGCCTCTGTCTCAAGAATAGCAATTTAAGCTGGACATGGTGTTACCCTCGACCCCAGTGTTGGAAAGTCAGAGTGATCTCTGAGTTCAAAACCAGCCTGGTCTACAAGATGAGTTCTAGACCAGCCAGGACTACACAGTGAGATCCCATCTCCAAAAAAAAAAAAAAAAGAAGTCAGTGAGAGATGGTTCAACAGTTAAGAGGACTCGTTGCTCTTACAGAGAACCCACATGGTGGCTCTACCCCTCTTCCTAAGGCTCCAAAGACAAAATGAGCTGCTGGTCCTCCAGAGTTCACTCAGGGGAGTTTATTAGGCTTACGGACAGAGCATGGGTGACTTAGACCAGCTGTAGGAGGTCTGGGCACAGCAGGGTTCATAGCCTCACAGGGATAGATCAGCGGTTCTCAACCCGAGGGTCACAACCCCATACCCAATAGCCTGCATATCTGATATTTACATTACAACTCATAACAGAAGCAAAGTTAGTTATGAAGTAGCTACCAACATAAGTGTATGGTTGGGGGGGTCACCACAAGATGAGGAACGGTATTGAAGGGTCGCAGCATCAGGAAGGTTGAGAACCACTGGCCTCCATCAAGACCACAGGCGATTAGGGTAGAAACTGCAGGCACCTAATTGGGAAGGGCAGCTGGATACTAGGGGCCCCCAGCCCTCCTCGTCCTCTCCTTCCGTGAAAGGGGTAGAGAGTCAGCTGATCTCCCCACAATGGAGGTGGCCCGGCTTGGAGGATAGTCCTACATAGCATCAACCAACTCTAGTTTGGGGATGTGTTGCCGTCTTCTGACCTTCTCAGGAATCAAGCATGCATATGGTGCACATACATACATAGTACTCATACACTTAAACTAAACAAATCTAAAAACATATTGAGAGAGAAAGCAGTGTTGGTTGTTGGATTTTTTTTTACTCCAGCCCCAAGCTGGAATGCCAAAATGCTGTCGGCTGTTTTACTCTTTTGACTTTGGGTGGGGGGTGGGCACCCAGCTCCCAAATATATCACACAGGGAGCCTTATTCTTACTTATAAATGCCCAGCCTTAGCTTGGTTTATTCCTAGCCAGTGTTTCTTAAATTATCCCATCTACCATTTACCTCTGGGCTTTTATCTTTATTCCTGTATTTCTTACCTGCGCACTGCCGGCTGTGCAGCTGACCCCTGGTGTCCTCCTGTCTTTGTTCTTGCTCTTCCTAAGCTTTCTCCTCCTTTTTATCCTCTCTGCCTGCCAGCCCTGCCTATCCTCGCTCCTGCCTAGTTTTTGGCCACTCAGCTCTTTATTAGGACCATCAGGTATTTTAGCAGACACAGTAACACAGCTTTGCAGAGTTAAACAAATGCAGCTAAACAAATGCAGCGTAAACAAAACCAACACATCTTTCCATTGTTAAACAAATGTTCCACAGCATAAACAAATGTAACACACCGTAAACTAATATTCTACAACAAAGAAGACAAAAAGTAGATTCACTTTAATCAATTATGGAGAACAGGCACCATGGGGGTCCTCGGAGATGCTCCTGGCTGGCGTGAAGGGCTGTGCCTGCTGAGGGGACGTCCTCACTGGCGCTTGGGACTGGCCCTGTTTTTACCATACAGTCTTCATTCTCTGATCATCAGAGAGCACGTGGGCTGTAGTTCTGTGCCCTTTCTGCTTCCCACCGTGGACTGTGAGGCCCTGATGGAGTAGGCTGTGTCTACCTCACTGTGTCCTCAGGACAGACCCACGGAAAGGTTGGATGAATTCCGGTCGAACTGAACTGGAAAGGATACAAATTAACCCAGAAACCAAACCCCCAGTGAGATGGGAGCCCCAGCTTGACCTGGTGTGAGATCCCCCATGGGGCTGCAGAAAATGCCTGAAGGCACAGAAATTGAAGAATGTGACTCAACTCTCCCGAGTGGCCATCAAAATAGGACCAACCTCAGACCCTGTCCCCAAGGCAGGTCAGCCTTGCCCAGGGCCCAACCTCAAGGGCTGGGTGTCTCCTAGCACCCGATGGTCCCATCTCCCAAGGGAACCTCTCCCAGAGAGCAAGCGACGGGGATGGAAGATGGCACCAGGAGTTCCAAATGGGATTCCCAGAAGCCAGACTTTATAGTGAGGATCAAAACCCCGACCTCATGCATGCTGGACAAATGTTCTACTGCTGTGCCACACTCTGGCCATCTTTTTAAACTTTCTATTGAGAGACAGGATCTCAGTGGTATTGCCCAGGCTAACCTGAAACCTGGTCTGTAGCCCAGGCAGACTTGAATTTGTGATCCTCCTGCATCAGCTTCTGAAGCAGCTGGGACTGCGGGCCTACGTTCCCAAGTCCAGCCATTTCACGTTGTCTTCCTTTCTGTGTCTCTTTAATTTCAGACAATGGGAGTCTGGAGCCCCAGCCAAAGGATGAAAGCATTCAGAAATCACAGCAGAGCTCCGAGTGCCCACAGGCAGACCCTGCAGGCAGCCCTCTTCCACACTTCCCATCCAGGCTGAGAAGAGGGGGCCTAGGAGGAAGGGGGTGGGGCTCAGACTTCTCCCTGGATTCTGAAAAGGACCATGGTATGGGGCACAGTCTGGAACCCAAGTTTCCTGCACCAGTGTCCCCCCCACAACCCACACGCAGTCCTGGAGACCTGACCCAGCTTTGCTGTGTTGTAAAAGGCGCAGAACCCTCTGGGATCCAGGGTCCTACTGGTAAACAGGTTTCAGGTCAGCACCACAGGTGTCACCATGGCCTGGCCTGGCCCTCACGGGCCCTCTGATTGCCTCATGTTTGGGGACAGATGATGAGGGTCTCCTTTACCCCTTACTTCAATACACAGCAGGATCAAGAGAGGAAAGAAACCTGGAGGGGGCGGGCCCAGGATGGGTGGAACAAGGAATGGGGCGGGGCTCAGCCACCGCTGACTCAATGTGGCAGCCACCCGCTGGGTCACCCCCGTGGGTGGGGTGCCAGTCCAGGCCCGCTGGGTTCCCAGAGAATTCCTTCCCCATGTCATCAGCTGCCCTGGTCGGGCACCCCACCCACAGCAGGGAGCCCCTCAGCTGCCATGTATGCAGGATCCCAGGAGCCTTCGTGCTCCCTTGCTCAGGGCGCTCACTCATGCCCTTACCCACACAAGGAAATCCACGCTCAGTGTCTTGGGAAGCCAAGAGCTGAGATGGGGCTTGCATTTTCCTTCACCCCACACCCTCATCGAAGTTTCTATTTCTTCTAGACATTGGGTGACCTCCTATACCATACAAAGGGAGCTGAGTGGAAATGCAGCCAGAGGACTGGACCACAAGCTGCGGTTCCAGTAACACAGGAGATAAAAGAGACCAAGGGCCCTCCCCTGCCACCTCCAAATGGGGCCTTCTCAGAACAAAGACTCTGGTCTGGAGCCCCCAAATTAGATGGCCTCTATCTCAGGCCTTCTGCTACAACTCCCTTCTCAAACAGTGAGAGCAAAGCCCGGAGTCAGACCATGGAGGCTCCACTCCAGTCACGCCATGACGCAGAGAGAAGCCTTTCCCATGTCTTAGTGTCCCTGAGAAAACAGAACAGAGTGGCGCCAGTCAGACACCGGCACCAAGCAGCCACACGTGCCCGGAGTGACTCAAGAGAGGTTAAGACTGGACAAGCCTGCAGAGGCACGGACAGGGTGAAGGAGAAACCAAGATGTTGAGGCACCCTGGAGCTGACCACTGCAAAGGGCTATCCTCCTCCCTAGGAGGAGGCTCCCAATTGCCAGGCCCGCCGGCCAACAGGGGTGTGGCAGACAGAGAACAAACACCCCCACATCTTTGTCTTCCAGCCCTCGTCCCCCTATCAGGGCCTCCCCCTAGCACAAACTGCCTAAGGAGAGCTGGGTAACTCAGGCCCACAGCACAGCCCCCGGGGGTTCAGAGCAAGCGCACATGAGGGGGCAGTGGGTCTGGGGAGACAGGTAGCTTCTAGTAAAAGGGATTGTCCTGCGGAGCACTCTCGGCTGGGCGTGGTGGCACACACCTGTAATCACAGCAGTGGGAAGCAGAGGAACCGCAAGATGGAGGCCAGCCTAGGCAACGCACCAAGACCCTGGCTCAAAGAAACAAGGAGTCTGCAAGATGTCTCGCCAAGTCTGCCAACCTACGTCCAGGCCCCAGAACCCACACGGAAGGAGAACCGACTTCATAAGTTGTCCTCTGACCTCCACAGACTTGCCATGACACACTCGTGCCCACACATACACACACAGGAAAATAGACAAATAAAATTAGCTACTTAATTGCAGGCCAGGGCAAGATCTTGTCTCAAAAAATCAAAACCAAAAGAAAAAGGAAGAAGAAAGAAATGGCAATGGAGGGGCTGAGGAGTTGGCTCAGAGAGTAAAGGGCACACAAAATTCCAGCACCCACCTAAAGCTAGGCATGGCAGTGGGCGATAGGCGGGTTTGCCAGGCAATCTAGCTGAACCAGCGGCTCCATGTTCCAGGAGAGGGCTGGTCTCCAAATACAAGGTGGGGAGTGATAGAGGAAGATGTTGGACATCCACCTCGGGGCCTCTTGCATGCACATGCACACAAACACACACACACTTGCATGCACACACATTCATGCACAAACACTCACACAAACACACATGAAGGCAGTCTAGCCGTGGAAATTGGGTTGGATGAATAACCAAGGACAACTGTTATCAAGAGCTCCACAAACCAGGCCCCAAATCCCCTGGATTGTTGAATAAGTCGGGGGACATGGCTTCATGGGGCTAGGATGTTCCAGGATCTAGGCTGGGCTGTGAAGGTGAGGCGTCTCCGTTAGGGACCTAGGCTGGGCTGTGAAGGTGAGGCGTCTCCATTAGGGATCTAGGCTGGGCTGTGAAGGTGAGGCGTCTCCATTAGGGATCTAGGCTGGGCTGTGAAGGTGAGGTGTCTCCGTTAGGGATCTAGGCTGGGCTGTGAAGGTGAGGCGTCTCCGTTAGGGACCTAGGCTGGGCTGTGAAGGTGAGGTGTCTCTGTTAGGGAGTGGAGAGGCTGCTGTTCAGACCACCCTCAGACAGATGGACTTAAAGGAGTTCCCAGGGGGAGCGGAAACACAATGTGCACCCGTGTGCACACCAGGGTGTGTCCTGATCTCTGTGCATAACAGCCAAGGAGGAGTCAGGGAAGGAGGAAGACGCGGATCCTAGGCCTTGGAAATTTGTACTGAAGGAAAGCTGCCTGGAAAACTTCCCAGGGCCTGGCCGGGCAGGGAGTAGGCCTTGATTGACAGGGGGCAAAACACTGACGCCAAGTCTACCTGGGATTGGCTCTGTCTCCAGCTGCACCCACACCTACCCCGGCAGGAAGGAAGCGTTCCTTCAAGCCAGTCTTGCCCAGACTGCTTGGCCTGAACTGAACACTGCTAAACACGTGTGCATCCACTCAACAGGTCCTCTCCTACACCAAGTTGGCTGGCCTGTTTCTAGATCATTAGGCAGGGGGTCAAGAGGAGGGTGTGCCATGCCCTCCTAAGGGGGCAGGAAGGGGTCACAGTCCAGGCACTCTGACGAAAGGGAGAGAAAGGCCTGCTGTTTGTCCCGGAGCTGAGCAGACACTGGGGCTCTTGTCCTGGGGTAGCGGGGGAGGCCCGTGGCCAGATGGAGAGCAGCCGGCCTGGACCGAGCAGCCGACCTCTTCCTCCCACAGCCCACTCAGCTCCCAGGCCTGCAGGTCTGATGAAGTGCAGCCCTGACCCCAGTCAGACACCAGGAGCTTGTAAGGTCTCGGGGGGGGGGGGGGGGCTGGGATGCTGAGCCACGAGCTGCCTTGGCCGACCTCAGGCCTGAAGATCTGGGGAACCCTTCTCTATGACTGCAGAAAACAAAGCAGCTTTGGACTATGGGGCTGTCTGGTGAGGGGGGCTGTAATGTGTGCTGCTCCAGGAAGCGCCAGAGTGCAGGGAGAGCCTACACAGACACCCTGCCCTCTTGGAACTGGGGTTCCAGTACAGATCCAGGTCACTCTTCTGAATTATACACAGTTTTACTGTGTGCTGTGAAAGTGTGGGTGGTGGTGACATGGGAGAGGCTGGGTCTTAGGGGAAGGGTAGGGAGAGGTGGAGGACATCCCGGAGAAGGTGATGCTTTAACTGACAAGCCAGACACAGGAAATGCGGGAAATGGAGTGTTGGGGATCTAACGCCCTCTTCTGGCCTCAGAGGGTACTGCATGCTCCTGGTACACAGCTAGCTGCACATACAAGCAAACACTCATACACATAAAACAAACAAATCATTTTCAAGAAAGAGGTGTGGTGCCCAGCAAAATTCTTCAAAGACCTCGAAAGAACAGTACTCAACTTCATTTGGAAAAGCAAAAAACCCAGGATAGCCAAAACAATCCTGGGCAACAAAAGAACTTCTGAAGGCATCACAATCCCCGACTTCAAACTATACTACAGAGCTACAGTACTGAAAACAGCCTGGTACTGGCATAAGAACAGACAGGAGGGCCAATGGAACCGAATTGCCGCTCATAACCGCCTGTCTGTGCTCTATGCGCTACCATACAGTTCGCGAGCTCTGGGCAAGGGGCTGGAGGTTGAAACACACAAAGACACACAGAGACAGCACAGACAGACAGAGAGACAGAGACATGGACTTCTAGAAACTGGTAAGAAGCCCTTTATTCAATAGCACCATGGAGGCTTATATACCCAATGGTCAGGTGGGCCAACAGGTGAAAACCTTATCCTCTGATCCTCACGGCAACACGTGCTCGTGAAGCAGAGCTGGTAAACAATTATGACACAGCTTTCAGTAACTCGAATCAGAAGGAAAGGAAAGATCTCTAGCAGGGAAGAGCAGCTGGAGGCCAGGACTCTAAATGATCCCAACACCGAATAGAAGACCCAGATATCAATCCACACATATTCGAACACCTGATATTTGATAAAGAAGCAAAAAATATCAAATGGAAAAAAGAAAGCATATTTAAAAAGTGGTGCTGTCATAACTGGATATCAACATGTAGAAAAATGAAAATAGACCCATATCTATCACCATGCACAAAACTCAAATCCAAATGGGTCAAAGACCTCAACATAAAGCCAGCCACACTGAACCTTATAGAAGAGAAAGTGGGAAGTACACTTGAATGCATTGGCACAGGGAACCACTTCCTAAATAGAACCCCAGCAACACAGACACTGAGAGAAACAATAAATGGGACCTCCTGAAACTGAAAAGCTTCTGTAAAGCAAAGGACATGGTCAACAAGACAAAACAACAGCCTACAGAATGGGAAAAGATCTTCACTAACCCCATATCACACAGAGGTCTGATCTCCAAAATATACAAAGAACTCAAGAAATTGGACACCAAAAGATCACATAATCCAATTTAAAAAAAAATGGAGTACAGACCTAAACAGAGAACTCTCAACAGAGGAATTTAAAATGGCTGAAAGACACTTAAGGAAATGTTCAACATCCTTAGTCATCAGAGAAATGCAAATCAAAACAACTCTGAGATTCCATCCTACACCTGTAAGAATGGCCAAAATCAAAACCACTGATGACAACTTATGCTGGAGAGGTTGTGGGGAAAAGGGAACACTTCTGCATTGCTGGTGGGAATGCAAGCTGGTACAACCCCTTTGGATGTCAGCGTGGCGATTTCTCAGAAAATTAGGAAACAACCTACCTAAAGACCTAGCAATATCACTTTTGGGTATATACCCAAAGGATGCTCAATCATACCACAAGGCCATGTGCTCAACTATGTTCATAGCAGTTTTATTTGTCATAGCCAGAACCTGGAAACAACCTAAATGCCCCTCGATTGAATAATGGATAAGAAAAATGTGGTGCATTTACACAATGGAGTACTACACAGCAGAAAAAATAATGACAGCTTGAATTAATTTTCCAGGAAAATGGATGGAACTAGAAAGCATTATTTTGAGTGAGGTAACCCAGACACAGAAAAACAATTATCACATGTACTCACTCATAGGTGGTTCTTAAACATAAAGCAAAGAAAACCAGCCTACAAACCACAATCCCAGAGAACTTAGACAACAATGCGGACAGTAAGAGAGACTTACATAGATCTAATCTACATGGGAAGTAGAAAGTAGAAAAAGACAAGATCTCCTGAGTAAATTGGGAGCATGGGGACCTTGGGGGAGGATTGAAGGGGGGGAGGGGAGAGGCAGGAGCAGAGAAAAATGTAGAGCTCAATAAATATCATGGAATAAATAAATAAATAAGAAAGAGGTGTGGGCAGTGCAAGGTAGCTCACACCTGCAAAGTAAGAACTTGGGACAGAGTACAGGATCAGAATTCAGGACATGCTTGATACGATGAGTTCTCCACAGCCAGGCTATGTGAGATCCTGATTTTGTTTTCAGTGGGAGGGTCTCACTGTGTAGCCCTGGCAGTACTGGAACTCACTATGTGGACCAGGCTGGCCTCAAACTCAGAGATCTACTTGTCTCTACCTTCCAAGTGATGGGATTAAAGCCATATGATACTATGCCTGGCTGAGATTCTGCTTCAAACAAAAATAAAAGAAAAAAATGAAAGAAGAGGCTGGGTGGTGGTTGTGCACAACTTTAATCCCAGCATTTGGGAGGCAGAGGCAGGTGGATCTCTGTGAGTTCAAGGCCAGCCTAGTCTACAAAGCAAGTTCCAGGACAGGCTCCAAAGCTACACAGAGAAACCCTGTCAGGGGACGAGGGGAGGTGGTGGAAGGGGATGGGTTTGTTTTTCTTCTTTGTTTTTTGAGTTTGTTCTTGAGACAGGGTTTTATGTAGCCCAGACTTGCCTCAGCCTCAAACTCACTATGTAGCTAAGATGGCCTGAACCTTCTGGCCCTCCTGCCTCTGAGCCCCCTCCCACTGGGTGCTAGGATTACAGGCCTCTAATGCCACCCTAGACTTTATCTTTTAGAACACTGTTGGTTTCCCGAAGCCCTGAGTGATGGCTGGGCACGTAGTTCAGTGGATACCGTGCTTGTCTAGGATGGAGGAAGTCCTGGACACCTTCTGCACAGCCTAAACTGGGTAGGTGGAACTGGGGAGGTGGAGGCAGGATGATCGTAGTTCAAGGTCATCCTTGGCTACACAGTGAATCAGAGCCCAGCCTCAGACTGCCTCAAAGAGGGGGGACTGGGCAGCAATGCAGAACTCCCGTAGCCAGGCCTGCAATCCCCCTACTGTATCATCCCCTGGTGCTTTCGCTGCGATCAACAAACCAATGCCGTTGACTCAGCTGGAGATCATGCTTACTGTGTAGTCAGGTCTGTGGGTTTTAACAAGGCCACATGTCCACCCGCCCAGCAGAAGTTTCCCTGCCCAGCGAGAGCCATCCCAGTGCCAAATCCACTGGGCTTCCTGAATCTGCGTCTGGGTGTCGGCGCCATTAAGATTCTTTGGTGGGCAAAGGAAAACCTGGCCCAGAGAAGTTGGCTGTTCAGCCTGTTGAAGTCTCACAGTGAGTGACAGTGGCCTGGGACCTTATTTCTTTTGGGTTTCCCCAATTCAGACCCTGCGGCTATGCCTTAGGGAACAGTTTACACAGGAGACCACAAGAAACTCAGGCCCAGCAGGACCCCAAAGCTTGCCCTGTGTCCAGTGGGTCCCCAGGACTTGGCCTATGCCCAGAGGGTCCCCAGGACTTTATCTGTGCCCAGGACTTGTCCTGTTGGCTGGCAGCACTCACTGTGCAGTCTGATTGCTCCACCCAGGGGTGGAGAAGCCTGCAGGGAGCTGATCCACCAGCCTGTGCGCCTTGGGTCAGTGCCAACCTGAGGACTTTAATCCCAGCCTGTCAATTTGCCTGTGCAGAGTGAGGAAGCCCTGAGGCAGGGAAGATTCTAGAAGGTTTCAATGAAGGAACTGTGTAGTGCTGGGTCATTGGCCAGTCCAGGTCCTCTGGCTTCTCCTCTAGGAGACTCCAGTTAGTCCTTCACCCCACCCGCCTGTTGCCAGCCCTCCCCCAGCCCAATTTACAGGGTCACCCAGCTACAGGAAATGGAAGAGTTCAGCATCTTGGGGTTCCTGGAATGGGCAGTCCAGGGTGGCCAGCGTTCTTAAGGCTATAAAGATATATTCTTGAAAGACAGAGGTGGTCCCCACAGACGCTGTACCCCTCAGCCAGCAATCAAAGGTTAGCCAATCCCAAAGGACATGGGGGCCGCCTTCTGAGTAGAGACGCACTTTCCTCCTCCCAGCTAAAGCTTCCAGCTTGCTGTGACTCTCAGCCCTAACCCTGACTTGCCTTTGACAAGCAGGGGCTGTTCCCCCTCTCTCCTTACTTGAAATAGGGTCTCTTGTAGCCCAGGCTGGCCCCAAACTCTCCGTCTACAGCAGTGTTCTCAACCTTCCTGATGCTACGACCTTTAATACAATTGCTCATACAGCCCCAACCCTAAAAATTATTTTGTTGCTACTTCATAACTGTAATCTTGCTACTGTTATGAATCAAAATGTGAATATCTAATATGCAGGAGATCTGATGTCTGACCCCCAAAGGGGTAGTGACCCACAGGTTGAGAACTGCTGATCTGTAATGTAGACCATTGAGGATGACCTTCGACCTGATTCTCCTGCCTCTGCTTCTGAAGCACTGGGACACAGGCCTGTGACATCATACCCAGGCCTGTGACATCATACCCATTTTACAGGATCAACTCCTGGCACACGCTTGGCTGGCACTCTACCAACTAAGCCACACCCAGCCAGCTGCTTCATTAACTGTTTTTTGTTTGTTTATGCTGTTGGTTTTTTGTTTGTTTTTTGTTTTTGGTTTTGGTTTTTGGTTTTTCGAGACAGGGTTTCTCTGTGGCTTTGGAGCCTGTCCTGGAACTAGCTCTTGTAGACCAGGCTGGCCTCGAACTCAGAGATCCACCTGCCTCTGCCTCCCAAGTGCTGGGATTAAAGGCGTGCGCCACCACCGCCCGGCTTGTTGTTTTGTATTTTAAGATGTGTTTATTTATTATGTATACCGCTTTCTGCCTGCATGTCTGCCTGCACGCCAGAGAGGGCACCAGATCTCATTACAGATGGTTGTGAGCCACCATGTGGTTGCTGGGAATTGAACTCAGGACCTCTGGAAGAGCAGCCAGTGCTCTTATCCTCTGAGCTGTCTCTCTAGCCCCCTCATTTTATTTATTTATTTATTTAT
>PVIU01024728.1:0-25010 GCA_004026605.1 Ondatra zibethicus
ATAAAATGAAGCCTACATATAGGATTGAGCACAAATAAATACAAGTACACCTCTCATAAGTCCGGAGAATAAAATGAAGCCTACATATAGGATTGAGCACAAATAAATACAAGTACACCTCTCATAAGTCCGGAGAATAAAATGAAGCCTACATATAGGATTGAGCACAAATAAATACAAGTACACCTCTCATAAGTCCAGAGAATAAAATGAAGCACACATATAGGATTGAGCACACTGCATTTAATGTGGTTTCATGAAAAGATGTGAAACCTGAGGACCAAGAAGAATGAAAGCTGATTTCTGCTGACCCAGTTCAGTAAGCGTGAGAGAGCTCCTCTTTCTAACTCTAAAGCTCATGGTCTTTAATCTGATAAGAGTCCATTTCCTCTTGCCCATGTCCCTTTAGTACTGCCCAAGAGGTAATTTAACTTTTCACATAGCATTCCTCCTCTGTAAGTATTAGTGCATTTACAACCACTGGGAGAGAATGGACAGGGGTGGAATATTGTGTGTGGTTAGTCCTGTGTGGGTACGGTAGATGTAAGGCTTATAAACATGAGTTTGTCACTTTGGTCAACCATATGCTCTCTGTTAAGTAGACTCAAAATAAAACCTGTCATGTAGAGCAACAGGAGAAAAAAAGAGGACCATGGTTAACACAAGACACAGAAATGCACGCAAAAGAAAGGCACAGAAAACTCCTGAACTATAGGTTGTTTTCCCAAAAATGAGTTCGGGACCTAAACACTTTTCATCAGGTTAGCTAATTTAAGTTTATAACCAAATAATTCTTTACATAGAAAAACTTTGAAAATGTGGAACAGTGAATTCTTTGTTTCTCTCTCAGGATTTAATTATTCTGTCTGTATTACACAGCAGTCATATGACTGAGCAAGATTGCACATGTGTGGTTCTAAATGTGGATCCTGACTGGTCTATTAACTTACCATACTTCAGGTTTCCTGAAACAGATTGCCTGGGTCAGGACACAACCTTCCTTTGGTCAAGAGAGCTTATTCTTCATAAGTACTTTCTGGAAAGTTTTCTTATAATGTGGACAAAGTCCTTACAATATTGGCAGATTTTCATTTTTGAAGCTTGTGAATGAAAATGGACGACTCAAAACTACTGCAACTACTGTGTTACTGCTATCAAGAAAACTTACAGTAAAAAAACAGAATAACTGAAAACAAAGCAACTGTCACAGAATCAGACAAGAGAGGTGATGATAGTGAAAACACTGCTTCCAGGTGTCTCCTGGTCTAGCTGCTTCTGTACCAGTGCAGCTCCTTTATCACTTAACCAGCAAGTTCACTTAGGCCTTCTGCTACTTGACGAAAGCTTAAAAGGCAAAGCTGAAAAACCAGGTAGGGTAGCACGTGTCTGTAACCCCAGCACTCTGGATTCTGAGGAAGTTGGAGCAGCCTGGGATACATCCTTGTACCCAGTCTCAAAACCAATGAAGAAAACCAAAACCAAAATGCTTGCCCAAGGTGGGAAAGGTCCTGATCTCAATCACCAGGACTAAAATGCAAAAACTTGGCAATGTAAGTAAGGATGAGTTCTTTGAAACTGTCACAAAGGTGGGAGATGTCACATCTCCTCCAACTGGGGCTGGAGGAAAAGTTCAGCAGTTAAGAATGCATACTGCCCCTGCAATGAGCCAGGGTTATGTTGCCAGCACTTAGTCTGAGTAGCACACACCCACTTCTAATTTCACAGGCTCCTTCACTCACACATGCACACACCTACATACTGACACACACATATACATGGAACTGAAATGACTAAAATTAATATTTAGAATCCATAGAATTCTTATTATGTTGCAAGAAATAATCTCTGGATGAATTTTGTGTTCTACATTTTATATTTTGTATCTGACAGAAATTTATGGAAAAACACAGAAAGAATCAGTGATTTTCTGCTTCCATACTCCAGAAATAAATTCACATAAACAACTTGCAGCCAAAACTTCCTTTTCTTCAAAATCATTTAATTATGATCTCTATTTTAAGCAAATAGTTTATAAGTTTATTTTTTTAGTGACAATTATGCTATATATGTATTTCCGGACTTTGTTAGGGACTGTAGGTTTAGTATTTCCACAGTGCTGAATGTGAACAGTTTTATTTGCCAGCTTTGTATTATTCCCTGAAGAATATAAAAAACAAATTTGAGTGAAAGCATCTGAACATTTTGAAAATTAATATATTGTTTAGATTAAAATATAATTTCATCATTCTCCTTCTTCCCCCATTCTCCCTCCATCCCCTCCCATGCATGTAACAACCCCCCCTTTCCTTTGTCTCTTTCAAATTCATGCCCTCGTTTTCTTTAATGATGTTATACAAACACACAGACACACATGCACTCCTAAATATATCAACACAACCTGCTCTGTCCATATACTGTTATTTTTATGCAAAGCTGACCATTTGACCCCAGATAACCAATTGGGAGGTTCACCACTGGGGAAGACTATTTCTTCTGCTCTGAGCATTACATAATTACAAGTAAATCTTTGCCTAAGGTTGAGGTCTCCTGAGCATCCCCCCTCTCATGTAGGCATGCTTATTGGTGTCCTTTTTTGTTCAGGTCATCTTTTGGCAATCATGCTATTGAGACTTACTTGACATCAGCTCTCTATATGCACTTACAGCCCATTCAAAGAGAGGGAAATCATACCTGGTACTGGAAACCTAGTTATCTACGTCGTCCCTTGAGGAGAATCTACATCTCCCACTTTAGTGGGCATTTTCCCTACTGCTACCTTCTTCCTAGATCAGAGAAACGGAAAACCTCTCTGGTGTGGGATTTCCTCTACATGCTGTGAATACCATTGGTTAAAAAAGAAACTGTCTTGGGCTTGTGCAAGGAATAGAGGTAGGCGGGGAAAACTGAACTGAATGCTGGGAGAAAGAAAGGCAGGTTTGGAGAAAAGCCATGAAGCCACCACCAGAGACAGACATGCTGCAGCCTTGCTGGGAAGCCACGAGCCTCGTGGTAAAATATAAAATGCTGAAAATGGGTTAAATTAAGATGTAAGAGCTAGCCAATGAGAAGCTAGAGCTAATGGGCTAAGCAGTGATTTAAATAATATGGTTTCTGTGTGATTATTTTGGGTCTAAGCAACTGGGAACCAACAAGTGGCCTCTCCTCCAACACCTCTCTGGAAACAGGAGTTAAGACATTTCAAAACAAAACCCCAGATGAGAACGGTGAGAGTTAAGTCTCTAAAGAAGAGGGTGAAAGGAAGATAGTTTCTATGAAATGTCTCAGTTGCTTGTAACAGTAATTCCTGGTATACTTCTGTGAGGAACATAAAATGACAGAGAAAAATTAATGAGTTTCTCCATAAAACTAGTCTGTTCATGATATGAAGATTTGAACTTTGACTTCTAGAATAAATATTTTAATCAGCTATTTGAATATCTTGACACTAGGTGCCAAGTCATCAATTTAAGTGCAGCTTTTGGAGTCCATTATGCCAACTCTGAAAACTATGCTCTGTCTTCCCTGGAGGGTAGAGTTTGATTGACTAGCTGACAATCTATAGTCTCCTATAGTAAGAGCATTTGGAGGAACCATCTAGCACCTATGCAAATACACCAAACAAACCTTAACATTTATATTTATTTGCCACTCTACCATCACAATGTTGGATAAAGGACCTCATGTATGTGAAGACAGTGGATATGCCACATCTGAACACAAGCTGAAGTCCTCAGGCTTTGTAACTGGGAAGGTCAACAGCAAGCCAAGCCCAGGGCCTCTCACACTCTAGTTAGACTTTTCCTTAACTTCAAGAACCTCCTTCTCTTCCTAGGTGCTTAGGATTCTCCCTCCAGCACAGATAGAAGAGAGGCCTTTGGCTCTCTGCCTTTGAGGCTTCTGGTACTTATCATTTCAGAGAAAAACAAACAGGTCATGAGGCTTGCCAAACAAGAAAAAGAACCAGGAAACTCTGGGAAGGTGTTATGTTAATGAAAGTAGGGCTTTTGCTGAAATACTTCTGAGAGTAGGTTAACTCTGAACTTTACTCAAATTGTGAAAGTCATGTTCCTACAAGGGCTGTTAAGATGACTTCTCAATTATGAGCACTTGCTTCTCTTCCAGAGGAGACAGGTTCAATTCCCAACATGTCAGCTCTCAAACAGTCTCTTACTACATTTCCAGGGGATCACATACCCTCTTCTGATTTCATTGATTACACAGACAAACATGCAGGCAAAATACCCATGCACATAAATTATAAATTAAAAGCAATTTAAGAAGAAAAATAATCTTGCTGATTTTCATGGCAGATAGCTCCTGAATTAGAATGCTTCTTCCATCACCTCAGATCATTTACCTCTATCCAGCTAGATCCCCAAACACATAAACACAAACACATTTTGAACTATAGACATTATATGAAAAGGAAACAAATGTTCTTTATAATAGAAGAAGTCATATTTTATTTAATATTTAGACTTGTGAACTGAAGTTACCAGAAGAGGAAAAAATATCATACCCATGTTAACCAAAATTGTAGTATTTGTAGGGAGGTAAATGTTAATTCATCAGATTCAAATTCCCTTGGGCTACTTTAGCCCTAAATTAGCATTTATTGCCCACATTTGTGCTTAGTCTAACACCCTTGTGACAGTCTGGTAACATTCTTTTTGGATTTTTAAATAGACTTGTTGTAATGGTCTGTCCTGTCCTTTAAGAGACAAGCCCCACCTACTTCCTCCCTCATCTGCCGAGGCAAGCAGATCTTCCTTCTGCTTCCAGCCTGAGCTCCTTCCTTTCTATCTCTGTGGAAGAGGTGGCTTCTGCCATGGCTCCTCTCCTCTCTCCTCCTCCTCTCTCTCCTTCTCTCTCTCTCTCTGTTTCTCTTTCTCTCTCTCTGCCTCTCTCTCCTAGTTCCCCTTCTCCCTTACCCACTTTTCCCTTTCCCTTCATAATTTACTAAATAAATACCCACTTTCTTTGGATGGCATGTCTGTCTGTCTCTGTCTCTCACCTGCCAGGCAGCTCCCTGCCTGGGACTGGCTGCCTTCTTGGCCTGCCATGGTCTCGTGGCCCGCTGCTCACTGCTGCCACTCAGAGAACGGTGTCATTTTATTTAAACCATTGTATTCGGTGCTTGTGACTTGGCCAGGCTCTTTCCACACTCCCTTCTGCCCTTGGGCTGGCTGGCTGAGGACATGTGGAACCCTGGGCTATTCTATCTGCCTAAACACTGACCTCTATGCACACCACAGCTTCAGTGGTGAATTTTCCCCTTCCACTCAGCCAATCACAGCCTTCACAGCTACGGTTGAGCCCTTCACTGACATTCATCTCTGGTTGCTTCCCATAGCTAAAAACTTGACCAGACTAACCAGGTTAGTCCATTTACACTAGCTCTGCACACACTGTGCGGTAAATTCGATTTTGGGCCCAGGACCCCTCGGATTTTTCCTTTTCTTTTCGACCACTCATAAGTGGTCCCTGCAGTGAGAGACTTCTCAGAGCAGCCTCTGGCCTCTGACTTCCAAGTCGCCCAGACCTGGAGCCAGTCAGGCTTCATCCACACTTCTCTGTTGGAGAAAAGACGTTTTCCTATAGGGCGTGCAGTGTCACTGTTTCATTAACACCCCTTGTAGAGAAGAGACGTCCTCCGATAGGCCCTGTGGTATTGCTGTTTTTGTGGGTTTTCACGTTTTCAGCTATGGTATAAACCCTCAAACTATCACCCACCTGCCTGTGAATACTTTTCTGGAGTCCTGCCAGCTCTCCTTTTCCTCAAACTATCCCTGCCACCACTACCACTGCACCTGTGGAAACCGACAATATTGGTCAGATTCGCGAGGCAGCTGATTTCAGTTAAAGCCTTTGCTACACGTTTGTGGTGTGGTGGCTCAGCAGCAGGGCTGATCATGCCTCTAGGTCTCTCATCAGTATATTTAAAACTCCTGTGGCTCACAAAATGTGGCTTTTCCATGCAACATGTGACCGCTGCCATTTTGACTGAGGTCAGGTGACCTTACCACCATCTTAACCAGCCAGGTCAGGTGACCAAGTCCGACCATTTTTACTGAGGTATACCCTGCCTGGTACTCCAATTTACTTATGTTTTTGTCTCTAAATTCCTCTTGCTGACTCTGTTACATGTGTGTTTTGTGCAGTGGCATGCCTTTGTTAGGGACCACCAAGAGCATCCAATTCTCCCAATTCCTGTTCACTCTGTGTGTGTGTGTGCACGCACATGCATACATGTAACTTAAATGCACCTATGTTTACTGTTAAATGTTTTAATTGTCTGTTCATTGTATCTCATTTCAGACTACGAAAACAATAAGTCTCATGTTTTAAATGGGTGTTTTAAGTCTCTTAATCCAACCCTGCTTTACCTCGTAAGTTGAGAGCCAGTACAGTCAAGCTCAGACCCAGCTCTCCAGGCAGATTCTATACTGTAGTTACACTTGATAAACATTCCTCAACTGCTCGGAGATCTGAGGAATATGGTATTTAAATATTTAATTATTAAAAAACTTTTCACAGTGAAAAGAGACAGCTTGGCTCCTAGCAGCAGCACTCTATTTTCTCCAAAGAAGACAGAAGGCAAATGGGCACAAATCAATGTCCATCTGCAATTCATTTCAACTGCCAAGTGCTGACCACTGTGAAAAACTGCCTTTCATCTAAATTGAAGATCACCAGACAGTGGACAGAATCACCAGAATCGACAGCCTAGCCGCTCAGGTCAAGGTAGGCTTGTCTTTCTACTCATTTCTTAGCCCACAGGACCTTCTGGAGCCTGGCAGGCCCTGCGCTAAACAGCAAAAGGCAAATACGACCTTCAGAGACCATGAAGGACCATGGGGAGTAACTCTAGGGACCACCCAAGTAAGTTCTCTGTCATTTTTAATCAATAACTCAAGTAAAATTTTATCCTTCTCCAAGATCTCTGATGCAGTTTGACAGCTGAGAGGTTTTGTCATTTTAAAGGACAGTCTCACCAAATAAATTTCAATAAGATATTCTCTCTCTTGCTGCCTTTCATAGTCTTAAAGATACTTTTCATTGTGCAAAAACATCTGTCACAGTCATTTTGCTGCTGTTTAAAACTTATGTTTTCACAAACCCAAAAAATTCTTGTGAGTTCCAGGGAGCCGAATTAAAGGATCCACCTTAAACAGGTCAGATTCACCCCTCTCAATTCCCTGGTCCTAATTTTTTTTTTCTAAACGTAACTTTGTCCTCTGTTCTGCCAATACCTTAAACAGATGTAAGAGACACCAGACATTCCCATACCACAAACACTGGACAGGAGCAAAGAGATCAGCTACCCCAGGATATGACCATCACCCAGCTTTCTCAGGTTCCCCCACCCCAAGATGACACCCATAAATATGCAGGAAGCAGTCTTGAGAATCTGAAGCCCCAATTCCTTTAACCTGGGTGTGTAACCTCTTGCCTTTTTTAATATATATATATATATATATATGAATGAAATGGTCTGTACTGTCCCTTTAAGAGACAAGCCCTGCCCACTTCCTCCCCCATCTGCTGAGGCAAGTGGATCTTCCTTCTGTTTCCAGCCTGAGCTCCTTCCTTTCCATCTCTCTTTGGAAGAGGTGGCTGCTACTGTGGCTCTTTTCCCCCTCCCTCTCTGTTTTTCTTTCTCTCTCTCTCTCTCTCTCTCTCTTTGCCTGTCTCTGCTCTTCTCCCTTCTCCCCTTGCCCCATTTCCCTTTCCCCTCCATAACCCACTAAATAAATATCCACTTTCTTTGTATGGCGTGCTTACCCATTTCTGTCTCTCACCCACCATGTGGCTCCCTGCCTGGGATCCACTGCCCCTTGTTGCACACGGACCCCTTGAGGAAAAGTGCCATTTATTTTTTGCCTTGCACCTGCCCAAAGCTAAGAATATCATTAGGTAATAACTAAAGCATATATATACCTATCTGATATTCCAGCCAATGTATTTGAAAAATGCCTTGATTTGTTATTTTCTTAGTTCTGTTACTGTGAAGTTCTTATGAAACTATTATCACATTGAAACATGGTACTTGGGGGACCTGGACCTGAGCTGCCTGGCTATCATCCCTCAGACTTTGCTCATCCATAGCCCTCACTGAAACAGCAACAACAACAAAACACATAAATTAATCAGTAAAGATTCTTCCACTGTTTTGGGGATGCTAAAAATGTGCTTGATAGGAACTGCCCACATTCCAGAAGCAGGTTCATCCCACCCTCATGTTAACATCACTAACGGCCAATGTGACAGGTTTCCACTGTTACCATGGTCTGCTACACTGACCTATTTCTCTGTTTCTGTCACTCTCTCCACCTCTACCTTTGTCCTTCTCTGTCTCTGTCTGACTGCCTGTCTGTCTCCCTCCATAATGTCTGTCTGGTTGTGAATTTCTGTAATTGTGTCCACCTGCTGCAGAAGGAAGGTCTTCCAATGGTGGCTAAGCAAGACTGATCTGTGAATACAGCAGAATATCTGCTGTGAGGTAGGATTTTTCGCAACATTCTTTGGCCTTGATCACAAGGTACTCTTCCTCTGTAAAACCCTTTTAGTGCTTAGGCAGCAAGGAGAGAGAATAATGACTACCAATTCCTCCTTTCAGTTATTTAACAGGAAAATAAAAGTTGGTTTCAGTCATCATTCATCATCTACACCTCAAGGGGACTGCAAAGTACAGAAGCAGCAATTACAAATGGGTAAGGGTGACATTCGCTGAAACTTACTAAAACATGCACAGATCATTTTTCTATTGTTTCCTATTATACCAAACACCATTATTACTGCAGAAGCAGTAGCCAAATAGTTCCAGGATTAGCATCTGACTAGTGTCGTCATTTTAAAGAAGGTTGATATCCTTTCAAGGCAGGAGTTGTGAATTGTATATTATTCCAAATACTTTTATTCAATACCACACAGTTTTGATAAATATTCGACTCTAGTAGAGTTCTTGGAAATAATGTCTCTGCTCCCAGACAAAGCTGATTTGGGTTGGCTTTGCCATTCCTGTAAAGACATTCTAATGTTAAAGTGTGATTGTTTTCCAAAACTAATCAGAAGTAATGATCAATTCATTACCATTAGAACTTATGGTATTAATTTTAAAAAATACCTACTATAAGGAGAAACTAAGTTATGTTTCCTAAAATCCTGTTTACAAGAAAAACATTTCATTATAACCCCACAACTCAACGCCTACTCATTAGCATAATAGATGGAGTCCCTAAGAAGCACGCCAATTAAAGTATCTCATCCAGCGCCAGTGAAAGGGCTCAGACATTAAAGGCGCCTGCCTGTCAGGCCAAGCCTGAATTTGATTCCCAAGACTCAAGTGGTGGAAGCAGAGGACTGAGTTCTGAAAGTGCCCAGGTTACATGCAATGGGTAGAGTAGGGAAGGAGGCAGGAGAGAGAGAAGAAGAAGGAAAGAGGGAGAAAGAGAGTGAGAGGGAGGAGAGAGAGAGAGAGAGAGAGAGAGAGAGAGAGAGAGAGAGAGAGAGAGAGATTACCTAGAGGCAAAGTCTCACCTTCTGAATTCCAAATCTACTGTTATAGAACTTTTTATTCACCATTTGGGGGGAACACAAAGATGTTCCTGAGCCAGTAAAGTGGCTTAGCCGGTGAAAGCGCTTGCAGCATAAGCCTGAATTTGATCAGACACACGGTGCGAAGAAAAAGTGCTGCATTGAAAATGCTTCCAGCTGCCAGATGGTGGTGGCGCACACCTCTAATCCCAGCACTCAGGAGGCAGAGGTAGGCGGATCTCTGTGAGTTCAAGGCCAGCCTCGACAGAGCAAGTTCCAGGACAGTTAGGGCTGTTAAACAGAGAAACCCTGTTTTTAAAAAGAAAACAAAACAAAAATGTTACTGTAAAAGTGACTCAAACCTCTAGGTGTGCCTTGTGGCTCCAGGTGCCAAAATTAACACCAACATATATTATAGATACCTACATACAGAGAAGTAAACAAGTAACACAAAGTATCTTTTGAAATTTAAGGATTCTTTATCCAGAAGAATACTGTTATACATAACAACAGAAATGAAAAAATCACATATACTTTCCAGGATTCACACAGTCTTTCTATACTGAAGATTGTCTGTGTCTCAGGTACAGTAGTGGGTTGCATGTCTTCGAGTGGAACTTCAAGATTCTCTGTTTCTGGCATCTGGTCTGTACCTACGACACTTTTCTACCAGGAACCTGTGGTAAAATGGAGGAAGATAAGCAACAATGCCCCACGTGAGAGCAGACACTACTCTGCTGTAGGTCAGCATGATGGGGATTCTTAAATTGTTTTTTACTAAAGCATATTAAAAATATTAAACTATGAGGCTATGATCTAATTGGGTATTGAAAGGACATCAGATGTTATACCAAATAATATAAAATATTTACTTAATCTTACAGGGGATGGGCCCATACCCATGGCCGTACAGGAAGGACTAACAGGACAACACAAGCTAGGAGGGAGATGGGTTGAGTCAGGCGCTATGTATACCTGAAGGGGGCAGAAAAGGATAGATGTAATCAATAAGATATGTATGAAATTTTCCAACAATAAATTAAAAATTAATTAAAAGTACACTAATAAAATCTTATGGTCATGTTTGTAGATGAGCCAGTGTTAATGAGAAACTGTTACATAGCCGAAGCTTGATATGCCTCTTCCACTTCCAGGTTACCACAGCTGACTGGAGAAGTCATTCAATGAAAGCTAATCTTATTAACTCTGTGGCTTCTACAGGACTTGCTACTTGTCAGCCATATCTTAGTAAGACCATGGTAGATTTGTTCTGCAAACCTACGTGCCACCTCTTACTTTCATCCTTGAGAATGGACCAACAACCAAGCTTCCTCTTTATGTCTTTGCTTGGAACATTTCTCCACATGCCATGTCCAGTTTCAAGATCATATCTAGTATGCTGTATAGCACAGAGTGAGCCCTAGGAAGCTAACCACAGCTGCTGAGGAGACTCTCCTTAATTCTGGAAATGACAATATAGTATATATATTATTGAATCATAAGTATTCATCAAATATCTTTCAGCATATACAATGTGTCATCCAGGATGAATGCGATCAACAAACTTATATAATAATGTTCCAATAGAATCTCCAGCTTGGGTGGGAGGGGCATGCCAAACCCTGCTCCCTCAGAAAGACTGCCAAAAATTCAGGCTCCTCCCCCAAAGTTGCTAATTGCTCAAGTACAAGCCTACAAGGTATTTAAGAGCCCTCCTCAAGACCAGCCATGTAATTTTTGCTGATTCTTTTCGGGACTGGAAAGGTAATTCAGGAGTGCTTTGGCCAATAAAGCTGGACTTTTACTTTTAATTCAGCTTGATGTTGCTTATTGTGCCAGCTGAGAAACCTAATATCAATCTAAGAAATATTTCAGATAGTAAATAAAAATATGAATAAATTTATGTTTATTACAATGATTAGTCAGAAGAAAATAAATCTAAGACATAGAAATACAATCTCTTCAAATTGCTGAATATTAGCTTAAAAGCTTTAATAACTTGATCAATATTTTCATATTTAAGGGTCCTATGGAGGCTCAATGAAACCTTGATTATCAGACTCATAAAGGGAATAATTTATGAAAGACATTAAATAATACCCAGCATAAAAAATAACCAAAAAAAATATTATTTTATTACTAATACTATCCTGTAATTTTTCTTATTAAAAATCTAATGTCAACTATATTCTTTTCTATATATCTTTCCTAGAGTTGTTATGAATATTCCAGAAGCTAGGTAATTTACAGCAACACTGGTTCATCACAATAATTTCTAGAGGCTAGAAGACTAACAGCTCTCTGAAAGCTTCACAAACATTGTTCCTTCCGATTTCTGGCTCCTGGAGAGGCCTACAGTTCTTTGATTTCCTCAGCCTGAACAAAAACAGCAATAGTCTCCATCTCTCATTATGTCCTTATTTGTCTCTGTGTCCAACTCTCTGTTTACAAGGAAACAAGAATCAATTGGTCAGAGCTCACTCTAATCCAAACGATATAGTTTTGATACTATTTGCAGAGAATCTTTACACATGAAGAGCCATTCTTGGACATTAGGATCGAAGCGAGCGGTCTTGCTATAGGATACAGCTCCACCCATAGTCCCTCCCGGTACTCTATAGGCTAAAACCACTCATTTGGTACTCAGAATAAAACATGGTACTCAGTGAAAGAAAGAAAGAACTAATTAAACGGGGTAAACATTGAAAAACAAAAGTCATTTCTTTTGGAAATAGTAAAAATTGTGCAAAAGTGTATTAACGAAAGCATTATTTCAAAGGCACAATGGAATTTCTGTTTTACTCAAGTTAAAATAATCCTTTTATTTAGATTATGAAAATGTCATATTCACACAGCAATAAAAATGAGTTAAAATGGAAATGTAAGGAATTTGGAGACAAACTATGTGAAATATTTTCAGTCCTATTTTCATACATCTTTCAGACAGAAGCAGGATAGCTTACTAAGGAGAACCAGTTCCTTCTGGTCAAGTGGATAAAATCTCTGGGATGTGTGTATCCTTAACATTCTAAGCAACCAAAACCAGAGGCTTTGATCAAGATGGACTAGGCAATCAACCGTGCAATAGATCTCTTTAGTACATGTTTAAAAGGTAGGCAGGAAACTGTCCCTCCAATAAGGAACTGAATATTTCCTTCGTATTCACCCCACGCACTCCATTCTACTATTGTATTTGTTGGCTCTATTCATCTTTTAGAGTCTGAAAATATTCCTTTCTTTTTCTTTTTTGTTGTTCTTTTTTCTTTTTTTATGTCTCTTCTGGGTGCTGATGGGAACCTGAATAGGCTTTTTCTGGTACCTGGGATTTTCTTACTGTTCTTCTAAAGCCCTCCTCCCTATTATGAGGCTGCTTGGACACCATGTGTCTGACCTCCATGCCTGATTAACTTAAATGGCTAGCCCTTTTCCTTCTCAATTCTCCAATTCTGGGGAGCTGCCTCATTTACATTTGGCCTATTCTGGGATATTTTTCTAAAATTTCCAAGAAAACTGTCCTTTGAATTTTCACTGTCTTTTAATTCTTCAATCTAAAAAAACAAAGCCAGTTCCTGCATCTCTAGATGAAATCATTTCTAGATATTAAGGCATGCAGCTTAGATTACTTCCAGATATTGGAGATGTCAATGTTATCAAACTGGTTATGTTGAATATTTTTTGTCAAGCGCTTAATTAATCAGTGTAATCTAGAGCTGACGGAAAACAGTATTAACTTTTCTTTGATAGACCCTATCACTCTATCACCTAACTGCAAATGGGTATAATTACATTTTATACTAGAATTTAATTCCTATTTCTCTGCCATTGGGAATTCTTGCTCAAATGTTTGGCTTTTGTTTTCTTGCTTTTGTTTTTGACACGATGGTAAATTGAAAAGACACAAATTAGCTCCTCTTGGCCTATTTACCAGCATGCTTTTCTCACATCTTCCCTTCGTCTTGCTTTTTAAATCTATGAGGAAAATGTGTAGTTCCCTTTCTGGAAATGAGGGCAGCCATCTTGTCTACAGTGAATTGTAGCATGATTAATAAAAACCCAGAGACAGAAATTGGGGTTCAATGTGAATATCAGAAAAGCAAAGCAGCCAGCCACTGGCCCTTACCTCTACCTCAGTCTGAAATGGAGATCCTGCCTCCAGAAATCTCAGAATGAGATAGACTGAGTGCTGTCTCCTCCAATTTTACAATCCTCTCTAGTGCTGAGATTAAAGCCATGCACCACTACCGCCCCGTTCCTGTGGCTACTAGGATTAAAGGTGTGTGTCACCACTGCCTGGTCTGTAATGCTGACCAGTGTGGCTGTTTTACTTTCTGAACTTCAGGGAAGATTTATTTATTAAAATACAAATGACATATCACTACAGTGAATCCCTCTCCTGAGCTCGATATCATGATTACTTAAGTTTATTTCAGATCAAACAGTTTATACCACTTTGATCCATTTCTTAAGGATATATTTGTCATCTTGAATTCTATTCTTTAGAGTTCCAGAAAATTTTCCTGAGTTGGTGTGAAGAGTATAATAAAACAGTGACAAGAATTTCAGGTTGTTGTTTTTCTGTTTAACTGTGAGCTGAAATGAATGATTCTCTGAATCGTTTGTTGTTGTTGTTTTGCTTTTTCAAGACAGGGTTTCTCTATAGCTTTGGAGCCTGTCCTGGAACTAGCTCTTGGAGACCAGGTTGGCCTTGAACTCACAGAGATCTGCCTGCCTCTGCTTCGCCTGTGCTGGGATTAAAGGTGTGTGCCACCACCGGCCAGCCTTTGAATTGTCTTTGTCAGGTATTTTATCACAATAACAGGAACAGAAACTAAGATAATAAGCAATTTCACTATTTAACCTTAGTAAAGTTTAACTGGCTTTATTCACTCTTATTACTGTTTGTTTGCTTTGAACTCTCTATTTATCCAAGGACAACCTTGAACTCCTGACCTCCAGAGCGCTGGCATTACAGTAATGTGCCACTTACTTTGAACTCTGTGTTTATCCAAGGACAACCTTGAACTCCTGACCTCCAGAACGCTGGCATTACAGTAATGTGCCACTTACTTTGAACTCTGTATTTACCCAAGGACAACCTTTGACTCCTGATCTCCAGAACGCTGGCATTACAGTAATGTGCCACTTACTTTGAACTCTCTATTTACCCAAGGACAATCTTGAACTCCTGACCTCCAGAACGCTGGCATTACAGTAATGTGCCACTTACTTTGAACTCTGTGTTTACCCAAGGACAACCTTGAATTCCTGACCTCCAGAACGCTAGCATTACAGTAATGTGCCACTTACTTTGAACTCTGTATTTACCCAAGGACAACCTTGAACTCCTGATCTCCAGAATGCTGGCATTACAGTAATGTGCCACTTACTTTGAACTCTCTATTTACCCAAGGACAACCTTGAACCCCTGACCTCCAGAGCTGGCATTGCAGTAATATGCCACTTACTTTGAACTCTGTATTTATCCAAGGACAACCTTGAACTCCTGACCTCCAGAATGCTGGCATTACAGTAATGTGCCACTTACTTTGCCCAGCTAAGAATCACCATTGTAGACAGTAAATTCAGGGAACACCTGGAAGAAACATCACTTTTTAAAAATCATAATTGTGGGGCTGGAAAGATGGCTCAGTGTTTAAGAGCATTGACTGCTCTTCCAGAGGTCCTGAGTTCAATTCCCAGCAACCATATGGTGGCTCACAACCACCGGTAATGAGATCTGGTGCCAACTTCTGTCTGCAGAGACACATGCAGGCAGGCCATTGTATACATAATAAATAAATAAATTTTAAAAAATCATAATTGTTAAGTTTCAAACTCTGGAGATGCCTATTTAATGTATCAAGGTGAACTTGACCTCCAGGCTCCCCAATATCCCTCAGTCCCTATATTATAGTGTGTGACTGGTATACCCCACTTCCTACCCTGAGCTCTCCAGACCTACACTCAGAGGCTCTTCCCTATATAATCCAGATATTTTGGTTACCTGTTCCTTTTACCTTTGATCACCTGGCTGCTGCACCTGGTTCCTTATGTCCCTTTTCCCTTCCCCTCCCCATCTCCCACATAACCCATGTCAGTCTGGGCATGTCCACTCTGGACTCTCCCCGATGCTCCTGCTCTACCTGTGGTGTATTCTCCCTCTTAGCTACAATATGTCTATGTAAACTGAACCATTTTTAACTTCTTTCGGTACTAACTGTATCTCTCCTGCTTATTTGATTTGATTCTTTCTCCTTTCCTTGTTCCCAGGTTTTGCTTTGCTATAAGTGCGACAGACATTGCCATTAGTGACACACACACACACACACACATATATGTACACATACATCATACATATACCTTTTCTAGTCTTGATACCTCACATACAACACAGACATTGCCATTAGTGACACACACACACACACACACATATATATATATATATATACACATTCATCATACATATACCTTTTCCAGTCTTGATGCCTAACATACAACACACCTGTGATGTCTTGAAACAAAATCTCCTTCTCTACTCTTCTCCATTTACTCCGCACCACTGCCCTCTATGTACTCTTCCCTGAAGACACGATTGAACAGAACCTGTATCTAAATGAGCAAGAAAAAGAAGCCCCAAACTCAGCAGCCTCCTGAGAGCTGCCAGTTGCTGCTGTAGAGTTTAATGCTGAGATAAAGATGCATAAAATGAGAGCAGGCAGAGTGTTGCTGTGGAGTTTAATAAATGCTGAGATAAAAATATATAAAGTTTGAAAAGAGTTTGCTCTCAAATAGAAGAGAAAAATATGAAAATGTGGAAACTTATGCATCTTAGAGAAAATATTACATTCTCTTTGATGATATTATAGTTAATGACTTATGAATGCTGATTTTTCAGCATTAGTGTTAATGTTCATATACTGGGCAATGTCACTTAAATCTTCACGTAATGAATATATATATATGCAAATAGAAGTGTGGGAAGGAAGCAAATAACTACAAGCATTTATTAAGAAATTAATTGAATTACAAGCATCATGGAGGCATTAAATTATCATGGTGCAGTTACCACATTAATCTTACCATGACCCTACACAACCGAAAGTGATTCGTCTTGTTTCTGTAAGAGCATGACATGAGGTCACTTGCAAAGTCTCATGCTCAACGTGTTTCAAAGATGCAGTAAGCTTCTGTTCAATGAATCCATATTGATTGTGCTCAATTCCTTGCTCTCAGCTGCTCCTTAAGCCCAACTTTGTTTCTCTAATTAGCATTTTTGATCCCTTATCCCCTTAGAAATGCTGGCACCTATATGATCACCTATTATAGATTTCTCTGCTAACACTTATGTGTGACCCCCTTGACCTTTCAAACACAAACTCTGTAATTGTTGAATGCTAATGTTCATCTGGGGACTCAGACTGCTGTTTGCTGTCATAATTGCTTGTGCATGCTAAAAGTAAATCTTTTCCATTGGTGAGAAAGCAATATTAATAGCATCTCATTTTACATAGACATTCTACATATATGTAAACAGCTTAGATCAAAAGCTTTTGATGAAGATGTTTAAAACAAGTCGGGTTTCACCACAGTTCTGTTCATCATGCATAAAATTAAACTGTGCCTTACCATAATAAACAAAGCATGATCACATCCAAATCTTTCAACCAGAAAATCACTCTCAACCTTTATGTCCTGCTCTTCCCTGTGACTAATGGCAGAGTTATTGAACACTTGAAAATATAGTATGACTAACTGAATTTCATACTGAATTTAATTTTCATTAATTTAAGTTCACCCTTAAAATGCTCACATGACTAGTTGCTGTATTGTTGAGAAATTCAGGTATTATGATGATTAATGCTAACTATCTCTTGATAGACTCACTGGGAAAGTAGTCTCTAAGTGGATTTGTCTGGATGATGATGGCTTGTGGGAGTGGCTGAGGAGGACTGTCTTACTGGCTTTAACTGATGAGGAAGGGCCCACCTAATTCTAGACAGAATCATTCCAGGGCCAAAGATACATACAATGTAGAGAGAAAACTGAGCATAGGTGTCCACAGCTTTCTTCTGTTATTGGATGTAATATGACCACCTCCTTCAAACTACTGCCCCCGCGACTATCTCACCATAAAATGTATAGTAAAATTGCCCCCTTCTACCTCAAGATCTTTTTGTCAGCATGTCAGCACCAAAAGAAACTCAGTCCAAATGGCTAAGTATGGTGCCCACTAGCATACCAAAGCTCATGCTGGCTTCTAGGCTCTCTCAACATTGCCAGCACCTGTTACCAAGCCCATGCTGGCATATGCTCCTCTCAGCTCTTCTCACCGTGTCAGCTACCTAAACTTCTCCAGCGCACAGGTTCCCTTTAGTTCCCGCCACAACAGTAGACCAAGCAGTGACGTCATCACCTGTCGCCAGGTGCCTCTCCACCATCAGCTATGTGACATGTGCACCCTGTAGAAGTGTCTGCCAGGCACAGCTCGCTCTCTTGCCTCTGTTGTTTCTCTTTCCTATCTTCCCCTTGTCTCTTCCCTGATCTCTGTCTCTGTTTGTTAGTCGGCCTGCCTCACTCAAGTCCTCACTCTAAGGCAGCCTTTTACTCTCCTCCTCTCCCTCCCCCAATAAACCTCTAGCACTAACTCTGGGGTGCCTGGTGTGTTTACTTAGTAGTATACCTTAGCGGGGCACGAAAGGTACCCACTTTGCCTTTATTTATTTATTTTTTAGCAATACACTGTCTTCTAGCTTCTCATTCATATATAACCCTGCCATTTCGACCATGGGTTCTTCTGGTTTTCTTGGTTCCTCTTGGCCCCTTGGTTTTCTTGTTCCTCTTGGCCCCTTCCCTGTTTGCCCTTTGGGCCCCTTCTCTCTTGGCCTTCTCTCCCCTTTGCTCTCTTTCTCTCCCTCCTCTGCACTGCCTTGCTTCCTCTGCTCATGGCTTGGTTCAGTACACTGGCCTTATTCAGCCCAGTACTTTCTCTTCCTGTTCTGGACTCTTCCAAATGTCTCTGACTGTACTTTCTCTCATACCGATGATAAAAACCTTCTCAATGTTGTAGTGGTCAGGTCATGGCCTTACTTTATATACAGAGGTTTTGATTCCAGCAGTAGGAAGAGAAGTAGAGACAAGGCACAGGCTACTGTTTTTTGTTTTTTTTTTTTTTCTCAATACACTTTATCTCACTTTTTATCTCAAGAACTGTGTGTGGCACACTGAATATATCCCAATAACAATGTTTATTAAATTTATAAGGGAATGTATTATAATTGCACACTATTTGGTTAAAGTTTTAAAGTTCACAAAAATAAACTGAAATAATAAGCGTGTGGAAACTTAAACAGTGTGCTGATCTCATAATAGTGCATTCGATAAGTAAAAAACACATGTATATGTTATTGTAACTTCCTAGGAAGTTGCTTCTGAGTGTAACCTTGACCTTTCCCACTCTGCAATGCAAACTGTGAAGTCTGAACAACAGATGAAATCTACAGTCTAGACAATAGCACTTCAACATTGAATTAGAAAGAATGGAATATCAGTGACTGCTCATCAGAAAACAAACAAAAGAAACAAAGGCAAGGTGATCTTGTTTGTTTCCAATTTCCAGGAGGATCTGTATATGCTTTCTTTGGGTTCAACTTGCTATTCGGCTTCTCTGGGCTCGTGAGCTATAAGCTTAGTGTCCTTTGTTTTATGGCTAGAATCCACTAATGAGTGAGTAGTTGCCATATTCATCTTTTTGGGTCTGGGTTAACGCATTTAGTATAGTGTTTTCTATTTCCATCCATTTGCATGCAAAATTCAAGATGTCATTGTTTTTTACTGCTGAGTAGTATTCTAATGTGTATATATTGCACACTTTCTTGATCCATTCTTCCATTGAGGGGCACCTAGGATGTTTCCAAGTTCTGCCTATTACAAACAATGCTGCTATGAACATAGTTGCACAAATGCTTTTGTAGTATTATTGGACTTCTCTTGGGTATATTCCCGAGAGTGGTATTGCTGGATCTTGAGGTAGGTTGATTCACAATTTCCTGAAAAACCACTACACTGATTTTCAAAGAGGCTGCACAAGTTTGCATTCCCACCAGCAATGGGTGAGAGTTCCCCTTAATCCACATCCTCTCCAGCATAGGTAATCATTGGTGTTTTTGATTTTAGCCATTCTGACAGGTGTAAGATGGTATCTCAATGTTGTTTTGATTTGCATTTCCCTGATGGCTAAGGAAGCTGAACATGACCTTAAGTATCTTTTGGCCATTCGAACTTCTTCTGTTGAGAATTCTCTGTTCAGATCCTTACCCCATTTTTTAATTGGGGTATTTAGAATTTTAATGTCTAGCTTCTTGAGTTCTTTGTATATTTTGGAGATCGGGGTGGGGATAGAGGTGGTGGTAGTGGGAATGTGGGAAGGGGAGAAAGGGAAGGAGAACGGAGAAGGAAGGACTGGGGAGAGCTTGAGGGAGTGGGAGGGTGGAGATGGAGGAAAGGTGGATATTGGAGAAGGGAATAAGATATATACATTAAGGGAGTCATTTTAGGACTGGCAAGATACTTGGCTCTGGAGGGGATCCCAGGTGTCCACGGGGATGTCCGCAGCTAGGTACTTGGGCAGCAGAGGAGAGGGTGCCAGAACTAGCCTTGTCCCATAGTCACATTGATGAATATCTTGATCACCACCATTGAAATTTCATCTGATGTATGGAGATAGAGACAGAGACCCACATCCACATCAGAGCAATGGACTGAGCTCCCAAGGTCCAGTCAAAGAGCAGAAGGTGGGAGAAGATAAACAAGGTAGTTAGGACCGTGAGGGGCTGGTCCACCCACTGAGACAGTGTGCCTGAACTAATGGGAGCTCACCAAATCCAGCTGGACTGGGACTGAACGAGCATATGATCAAACTGGACTCTCTGAATCTGGCTGCCAATGGGGGCAGACTGAGAAGCCATCTACAATGACACTAGGACCTATCTCTTCTGCATGTATTATCTTTTTGGGAACCTAGTCTATTTGGATGCACATCTTCCTAGGCCGGGATGGAGGGGGGAGGGCCTTGGACTTCCCACAGGGCAGGGCACCATGCCCTCTTTTAAGGAAGCAGGGGGAGAGAAGAGGGGTGGGGGGAGCAGGAGGGGACTGGAAGAAGGGGAGGAAATGTAAAATTTTTTTTGAATGGAAAAAAAAATAAAAGAATATGGAAAAAAAAGAAACAATGGCAAAATGTTTGCCTTTTCTGGCCACCATCCCCTTCCCTACTGGGAAGACTAGTCAAAGAAGAAGCATTAGAATCAGGTGCTCTATTTTTCAAAGACATGACAGCAGATAATATCTCTTTTGGAAGACTGTAGTTCCTCTCAAGAAAATTATATAGTAGTTCAGCCATCTCCAGTGACGGTTTTCAGTGCATTGACACCACCATCAATTCTTGCACGATCTTCTCTGCTCTGCCTTTCTAATTATAAAAATAATTGCAATAAAGCAGATTCCTTATCAATAGAGTTTTTTTTTCTCTTTGTATGAAGAGTGCTAAATTGATTTTGCTTTGGGTTTTTTGAGTTTTATCTTTTTCTTATAAAACTTTAATTGGGAGACTGAACAGAGTTCTACATGTCTTTAATTGTATCACTTGAGAGAGAGAGCTGAGCTCTATGAGTTCAAAGCCAGCCTATTCTACATAGAAAATTCTTGGTCTTCCAGGGCTACTTAGGAGGGCCCTTTCTCAAACAAACTAAGAGAAACAAATTGAGAGACTTTTGGAAAAGTTAACAGTGCTACATGAATGAATTGTACCTAAAATATAATTATTCTGAAGTCCTTTTTTCCCTTTTATTAAGTTGCCAATAGCATTGAAACTAAATAAAAGTTTGAACTTTGACCCATGATAATTAATACTTGACAAAGGGTCTAATTTGTTCATTAAAATCTTCCCAAAGCTTAAAGAAGTTGTTTAAAGTAATTACTAGATGGGGCCCATTGATGGAAACTTAAATCATACAAATTTGAACAACTTATGTTAAAATTTGATTATAACAATGACTCTTTGTACTCTAGATTACTGACATTTGTAATTTCCTACTGCGTTTTCATTAATTTTGCAGAAGCTCAAAGTTTGAAGAAGAATTTGGGATGTTTATAGCTCTGGCAGTCTGCCTGATCTGAAGCAAGTTACAAATAACTTCCTTCCTTTGTTTAACTCAGTTTGTACTTTGATTAAACTATGTGATGATAATGAGTAGGGATTCTCCCTCTACATTAATTCTTAAGAGTTCTCAAAAAGGAGACCTGTGGATTAGATAAAAACAAATGCCCATTGTTTTTCTCCTAGTGTTGGAGACAGGATGTTTGAGGTCAATGCATTTCTGGTTTGAATTTAGTGGAGGGCTTTCTCTTTTACTTCAGTATGAAAAGATCACTTTCCTATTTTGTCCTTCATATGCACATAGTCCTGTGTGAGTTCAAAATTTTTCTTCTTTTTAGAATATCAGTCAGAATGGAGGAGAAAGACCTAACCTAAAACACTCAATAAACTTATCTGCTTTCTAAACAGTCCTATCACCAAATAAAATGTATTTTAAAGTACAGCAGTGGGTTAGGGAGTCTGAATATGCTTCCTTATAAAATTCAGTTTAGCCTTAAACCACTATTCTTGTTTCTAAGAGAATAGATCATAAGATTGGTTTATCTAGTTATCATCCAAGCAGATGTGATTGGACACCTAACCAGGTAGCCATGAGACTTTTTATCATCAGTAATAATATTAATTACTTTTTGTTCCTTTCTGTGAGAAATACATGAAAAAGTACCATAAGGGAAATATTAGAAAATACAGAGTTCATCGTAGTGGTGGAAGTATAGCACCAGTAAGGTGATAGAGCTGGTCCTACTGGTCTATACACAAAGAAGAAAGAAAAATAAATGCTGCTCAGCCTCCTTTTTCTTCTTTCTCCTTACTAAGAAGCCCATGGAGTATGCAGGTACCATTAAGGTGGCTCTGTTCTCCCCAGTTAACATCAATAGACACACACAGATGTTTGTCTTCTAGTTAATTTCTAAATCCAATCATATTGACAATAAAAATCATCCATCACAGTGATAATGTCCCAAGTCACTTGATATATTTTTTAATTCATAATCTTAAATTATTGTGGGGTTTGGAATTATGAGTATATAAGTCTAGTACTTCTTTTTCAGAGGTCCTATAATACTTAATATTAGTAGAATGTTATCTATTTGACCTCTAGACTACTAAGAGGTAGAGATACATTGCTTATTTACCCTCTACAAAGTTCCCCGAGGTAGGCGCCACTGTTTTCTTGATTGTAGGGATGAAGAAAGAGTCATAGAGATACCAGGTATGTTGCAGTGGGAGAGGATGGTGCTGGGATTCAAACTGAGGAAATATGATTACTAAATAAAAAAAAAACATTAGCAACTTCATAGCTCTGACACTCTATGCCTGTGTGTCCTTGACTATATTCTTTGACTTCTTGTACTTTCTCTAATGGTTTAGATAAAATAGTAGTTCCCTGAGGGGCAGCAGGTGCCAGACTGAGAGCCTTGGCACACAACCAGCAACTGTGGGTGTTTTAGGGCAACAGTGGGTGGGAAACCATAGCTGGCCATGAGGGGCAGCCGCTCAACCCAACTGAGGCTTCTGTGGGTCCCAGGTGGGTTGGAGGTAGTGGGTGAGAGACCTCAACAGGTCAGTGGGACAGCAGTTGGAAGAGGAGCTGTGGCAGGCGAGAGACAGATAAGCACACCATGCAGAGAGGGTGGGTATAGTTTATTTAGTGGGTTATGGAAGTGAAGGGAAAAGGGTAGAGGGAGAGAGAGAAAGGGAGAAAGAGGAGGCAGAGGATAAGAGGAGGCAGCCACCTGTTCTGAAGAGAGACAGGACAGAGAGAGAGTACAGGATGGGAGCAGAAGGAAGATCTGTTTGCTTCCGTAGAAGAGGGGGGAATGCTTGTGGCTTAAAGGGATAAGACAGACCATTACATTCCCAAATTCCCTGGTCCTAAAACTTTTTTTTTCTTTCTTCCTAAACTCAACTTTGTCCTCTGTTCTGCCAATACCTTAAACAGGTCTGAGAGACACCAGATATTTCCATACCACAAACACCAGACAGGAGTAAAGAGACCAGCTACCCCAGGATGTAACCAGCACCCAGCGTTCTCAGGTTTTCCTCTCAAGACGAGGTCCACAAATAAGCAGGAAACAGTCTTGAGAATCTGCTGTCCCAATTCCCTTAACCTGTTGTCTCTAACTTCCCACCTTTTAATTATAAAAAAGAAATGGGAATGTAATGGTCTGTCCTGTCACTTTAAGAGACAAACCCCGCCTACTCCCCCCTTCCACTGCCGCAAGCCGATCTTCCTTCTGCTTCCAGCCTGTGTTCTCTCTCTGTCCAGTTTCTTTTTGGAAGAGGTGGCTGCTGCCTCTTCTCCTCTCCTCCCCTCTCTGTTTCTTTTTCTTTTCTCCCTCTCCCCTTTCCCCTTCCCTTCTATAACACACTAAATAAACTATACCCACCCTCTTTGCATGGCATGCTGATCCATCTCTCACCCACCTTTGCTGCTCCTGGGACTAGGTGCCTGATGACCCACCGAGGTCTTTCACCTGCTGCCTCCCACTGGCTTGGGACTCACAGAGGCCTTGGGTGATGGAATAGGTTGCCCCTCATGGCCTGCCATGGTCTCCCACCCACCACTGCCCTAAATTACCCCCAGTGACCAACTGTGCACTACGGCTCCCAGCATGAGATCTGCCACTCCTCCTGGCCTGCTGCCTCTCCTCAGGAACTGCTAAACCATTAAATTTAAACAATTACACTTTCTAGTAATGGTACCAAATGAATGGTTGCTACAAATCAAGGCACTTATTATATAAAGAGACAAATTAAAAACTACAAAACACATTATGCATTCTAGGTTTTTAAAAATAAATGACTTACAAATGCTTTGTACAACTTCACAAGCAGGTGGTGATGCTTTTCTTGAGTGACTTGCAGACCTATTCTGAATACTCTCTAGGCCTAGCCTTCTACTATTCATGGCATCTTCCATGTATATAGGAATGAATGAAGCTGAGACACAGAAAGAATCACATACAACTAATACCTTGATCTATATGTTAATTAATAAGGTAATTCAGTATTTTAAAAAATTGTCCATGGTATTAGTAGACCTAACAGGACACAGACCTATAATTATATGAAGTTCTAATTTTTTGCAGTAGAATCCACAAGAAAGAACCAATTCATTTTATTTTTTTTATTTTTTTTCCATACATTGTTTTGTTTTATTTTTTCCATTCAAGAACATAATTAAAGATAATAAAAAAAATTTTTTTTCCTTTCTTCCCCTTCTCCCGGTCCCCTCCCACTACCCCCCACCCCTCCTCCCTCCCCCTTCTTCCTTGAAAGAGGGCATGGTGCCCTGCCCTGTTGGAAGTCCCAGGCC
>PVIU01024729.1:0-25001 GCA_004026605.1 Ondatra zibethicus
GTCACATTGATGATTATCTTGATCACCATTATAGAAATTTCATCCGATGGATGGAGATAGAGACAGAGACCCACATTCACATCAGAGCAATGGATTGAGCTCCCAAGGTGCAGTTGAAGAGCAGAAGGTGGGAGAAGATGAGTAAGGAAGTTAGGACCATGAGGGGCTGGTCCACCTACTGAGACAGTGTGCCTGAACTAATGGGAGTGCACCAATCCAGCTGGACTGGGACTGAATGAGCATGTGATCAAACCAGACTCTCTGAATGTGGCGGCAAAAGTTGGCAGATGGAGAACCCATCAACAATGACACCAGGACCTATCTCTTCTGCATGTATTATCTTTTTGGGAACCGAGTCTTTTTGAATGCACTCCTTCCCAGGCCGGGAGAGAGGGGGGTGGGCCTTGGACTTCCAACAGGGCAGGGCACCATGCCCTCTTTCAAAGAAGAAGGGGGAGGGAGAAGGGGTGGGGAGGTAGTGGGAAGGGACCGGAAGAAGGGGAAGAAAGGTAAAAATTTTATTTCTTTAATTATGTTTTTGAATGGAAAAAATAAAACAAAACAATGTATGGAAAAAAAAGAATGAAGTAAAAAAAATTTATTTAAAAATTAAAATAGTATTTCATCATTTCCCTTTTGCTTTTCTCCCTCCAGCCCCTTCTATATCCCTTTCCTAGTTCACTCTCAAATTCATGATCCTTTTTCTTTAACTATTATTATTATTAAATATGTATATAAATATAATTGGCTGTGTTTGATTTTTGTTGCTCATATGTATATAATGTTAGGGCTGACCACTTAGTATTGGATAGTCAATTAGGGGGGTTACCTCAGGGCGTCAGGGATGAAAAGTATCCCTTTCTTCTTAATTGTCTGTAGTTAAAACATTAAGTATACTAGAAAAAAAGTTTAATAAAAAAAACATAGGTCACATTTAAAAACAGAAATTAATATCTGGTAATAGTTGGCAATTTTATACCCTACTTTCTCAGGTAAAGAGTTTACCTGTACAAAATATCAAAAGAGAAACATCAGAATTAATTGAAATCCTACAGCAAGTGGACTTAAGATATACTAACAAATACTCTATCTAATTGACAAAGAATGCACATTCCACTCAGCAGCACATTGAAGATTTTCTAAAATGTATCACATTCTGAGACATAAAAATATTTGCAAATTCAAAAGTATTAAAATCACTGCTTATTGTCTCTCTAATCATAATGCAATAACATACACACATGCACATAAACACACACACACAAATAAATAAATGACAGAATTTTTTCTCTTCTAAATCTGAATAGGGTTCTATTGTGCATAATTCTTTTACTTTTTTGCCTCATATAATGCACCTCAATCATACTTGATTCCCATCTCTCTGAGGTCTGCCCTTCCACCCTGTACCCTCCCCAAAAAGAAAAAAATTGAACAAAATTTAATTTGTGTTGCCTATATACTCACTGGAGCACAGTGAAACTCCCAGTGACCAGCCTTTTAAAGATAACTGAGTTCTGTCTGAGCCCCCCCACAGTGTCCAGAAGCCCTCAACTGTAAAGAGTTACACTTAAGCATCTTTGTCACAATTTTTAAGGACTCCCTTCAATAGCTTCCTGTCTGGTCTGCTTCTTTCTTTTTGGGGATGAGGGATAGGGAGAGATTGTCACAGATGTCTTTTATGTCTCTCATTCTTAATTATGATCTACAGTCATAGATATCACTGCAAAAGAAGATTCCTTGCCCATAACTTCTGGCCACAGCACAGATCATGGACTTGAACGTGGTTTCCAGCAGTAACACAGACCACAGACATTATGTTAAATGAAATAGGCCAAACACAGAAAGACAATACTGCATAGTCTTGTTCATATGTAGAGTAGAATGTTGATCTCACTGCAGTTGAAATAGAATGATAGTAACCAGAGTCCTGGGAGAGCAGAAGGACGAGGAGATGAGGACAACAAATGTGTGGGTACAGGGACTAAGACAAAGGAGTTCTGCTGTGCCGTGCGCTGTAAGGTAACTAAAGATGTCAAGAATACACTATTTCAAAAGTATGAAAGAAATAATTTAATCTTTTACCATAAAAAGATGATGGATATTAAAATATATGCATGTATTTTATAACCTTTTTATATATGAGAAAAAATGAAATTCAGGGAAAATATATAATAAATAACTAAATAAACTGTTCAGTTTCAATCCCATCTACCACCCCAAATTAAAACCTCTAGTAAATACAAAAACTCAGTGATATTAAACAATACATTATTAAATGATGAAGACAATTAAGAAACAAATAAAAAATTTCTGAGCTAAACAAAAATGAAAACACAATACAACAAAACCTTATGAGAACATTGAAAACAGTCCTAGGAGAGAAATTTAGAGTTCTAAGTACCTCCATTAAAAGTTAAGTAAGGCACAAGTAAATGGCTTAATGATGCAGCTCAAAAAGTTGGCAAGAATAAGCAAAATCTGAACCACTTCACAGCAAGAAATAATAAAACCCCAAGCAGAAATCAATGAAATAGAAACAAAACAAATAACAAAAAGAGTCAATGAATCTAAAAGCTGGTTCTTTCAGAATATTATCAGATTGACAGATTTTTTTGCCAAACTGAACAAAAGAAAGAGATAGCACAATTGATCAGGACCAAACTGAACATGAAAACATTACAACACGTACCAAAGAAACTCACAATATTTTAGGGGAATATTTTAAAAACTTGTATTCCATTAAGTTAAAATACACAGAAGAATCCCATGAATTTTTAGATTCAGCCAATCCATCAAAACTAACCAAGAGAAGTCAACAACCAAAACAAACCCAAACAAACTAGGAATTTGAGATAGTAATGAAATACCACCAAGCTCATAAAAATAACGTTCAGGACCAGATGTATTGATAGAAGAATTCCACCAGTATTGTTCCCGGCTGCTCAATCCTGACATAACCACACAAAAACTGTATTTAGGGGCTTCTCATTACTACAAATTGGCATGCCAACGTGTGCTAGCTAAATCCACATAAAACCTAAGAGGGCTTGGAAAGGATTTCTAGACACTAATAAACAATATTTAGCCACATTTTTTTTCAGATGGGCTCTGCTTGCTGGTGGCATGTTGCAGCTCCTTTAAGAGAGGTCTTCCTGATTCATCAGTAGCAAAAAAAAATGGGCAGTTTTAAAACAGAGACCAGGCTGAAGGGATTTGGAGAGGTGAGTAAGTGGCCACATGGCCAGACAGTCCTGGGGGACTGAATCCAAGCCCCCTCCAATTCCCTAAGCTTTTTTGGCCATCCAGTGGGATGTATTCCCTGATGCTAGCTTTCTTTATCCCATTGCACTCTGTCCCCAAACCCAACTTTTCATCTGCTAGGTCCTTGGATCCCCCAACACAGTCTTCTGCAGGGCTGAGGGGTCCAGAGAGCCAGAGGGTGGTGTTCCTGCAACTGGGGCTTCTTTCTATCATCACACCAAGCCAGCCTTTTTGTCTGTGAGGTCCTTAGAACCCTGCAAGAGACCCTGCTCCCATGCTGAGGGGATCTGGAGAGGTGAGTAAGTGGCCACATGGCCAGACAGTCCAGGGGACTGAATCCAGGCCCCCTCCAATTCCCTAAGCTTTTCTGGCCATCCAGCAGGGTGTGTTCCCTGCTGCTAGCTTTCTTTACCCCATTCCACCCTGCAAGATCCTTGGGTCTCCTAACACAGCCTACGTCAGGGTGGAAGGGATCTGAGAGCTTGCTCTAGTGTTGAGGGGATCTAAGAGAAAGCAGACCAAGAAAAACTCCAAAGTACAGAGTCAGCCACAGTAAAGATTAGACCAAGATGCCAAGACTCTGCTAGCCTCATTAGAAGGAAGAGATAGGCAGGCACCAATGCAAGAATTCCTCCAACATCCTGAAAAGCAACATGGTAACACCAGAATCCAGAGAACATGCAACAGAAACAATTGAACATCCTAACCCAGAAGAAGTAGAAGAAATCAACTTTAAATGTAACCTGATTAAAATGATGGAGACCCTTAAACAGGAAGTGAAAAACTCCCTTAAAGAATGGAAGAGAAGACTAAAAAAAGTGAGAAGAAATTAATAAATCCCTCAAAGATACAAAGAGAAAACCAAGAAAAAGCAATCACAAGGTAAAGGAAACATTCAAGACTTGAAGGTTGAAATGGAGGTAATAAAGAAAACATAAACTGAGGGGTGGCTAGATATGGAAAATCTGGGTAAATGAACAGGAACTACAGAGACAAGTATAGCCAAAACAATACAAAAAATAGAAGAAAGAATCTCAGGCACTGAAGATACTATAGAGGAAGTAGATTGATTGATCAAAGAAAACAGCAAATCCAACAAATTCTTAACACAAAACAACCAGGAATCTGGAACACCATGAAAAGACCAAAACTAAGAATGATAGGGGTATAAGAAGGAGTAGAATTTCAGCTCAAGGCACAGAAAATATATTCAACAAAATTATAGAAGAAAAGTTTCCCAACCTAAAGAAGGCTTATCCTATGAAGGTACAAGCAGATTACAGAACACCAAATAGACTGGGTCAAAAAAAAATCCCCTCACCATATAATAATCAAAACACAAAACATATGGACTAAAGAAAGAATATTAAGATCTGCAAAGGAAAAAGATCAAGTAACATATAAAGGTAAACCTATTAGAATTATATCTGACTTCTCAATGGAAACCATGAAAGCCTGGAGGTCTTGGATAGATGTGCTGCAGACACTAAGTGACCATGGATGCAAGCCCAGACTACTATACCCAGCAAAGCTTTCATTCACCATTGATTGAGAAAACAAGATATTTCATGACAAAAACAGATTTAAACAATATGTATCCATAAACCCAGCATTGCAGAAATTACTAGAAGGAAAACCTCAACCCAAGGAAGCCAACAACACTACAATATCAGAGACATCTGATAACCCTCCAAAAACACAACTCAAAGAAGGGAAACACACAAACACTACCAAGAAAAAACTAACCAGAGTGAACAATCACTGGTCATTAATATCACTTAATAACAATGGACTCAATTCACCTATAAAAAGACACAGGTCAAGAGAATGGATAGGAAAACAGGATCCAGCATTCTGCAGTTTACAAGAAACACAGCTCAACCTCAAAGACAGATGCCACCTCAGAGTAAAGGGTTGGGAAAAGGTTTTCCAATCAAACAAACCTAAGAAACAAGTGGGTGTGGCTATCCTAATACCGAACAAAATTGATTTTAAGCTAAAATCAATCAGAAGAGATGGAAAAGGACAGTTTATACTCATAACAGGAACAATTCATCAAAATGAAGTCTCAATCCTGAATATCTGTGCCCCTAATATTAAAGCACCCACATATGTAAAAGAAATATTATCTGAACTCAAATCACACATCAAAGCCCACACACTAATAGTAGGAAATTTCAACACTCCTCTCTCACCAATAGATAGGTCAACCAGACAGAAACTTAACAGAGAAAAAAGAGAACTAACAGATGCAATGAAACATATGCACTTAACAGACATCTATAGAACATTCTACCCAAACAGGAAATAATATACCTTCTTCTGAGCACCTCATGGAACCTTCTCAAAAATTGATCCCATACACAGTAACAAAGCAAACATCCACGGATACAAAAAAGTTGGAGTAACCAACTGTGTCTTATTGGATCACCATGGAGTAAAGTTAGAATTTAACAACAATTCCACCCCCAGAAAGCTTACAAACTCAAGGAAACTGAAAGTCAACTACTGAACCACCCCTGGGTTAAGGAAGAAATAAAGAAAGAAATTAAAGCCTTCCTTGAATGCAACAAAATGAAGACACAACATACCGAAACCCATAGGACACAATGAAAGCAGTGCTAAGAGGAAAGTTCATAACACTAAGTGCCCACATAAGAAAACAGAGAAAGCTCACATTAGAGACTTAATGGCACACCTGAAAGCTCTAGAAAAAAAGGAAACAAACTAACCCAGAAGGAGTAGAAGACTGGAAATCATCAAACTGAGAGCTGAAATCAACAAAATAGAGACACAGAAAGCAATACAAAGAATTAATGAAACAAAGAGCTGGTTCTTTGAGAAAATCAACAAGATTGACAAAACTCTATCCTAAATAATCAAAAGGTGGGGAGCGAACACTCAAATGAACATGATCAGAAATGAAAAGGAAAACATAACAAGAGACACTGAGGACATTCAGAGAATCACCAGTTCTTACTACAGGAGCCAGTACACCACAACACTGGAACATGTAAAAGAAATGGACATTTTTAAATAAATACCATATACCAAAATTAAATCCAGACCAGGTGAATAATTTAAATAGACCTATAAGTCACAAGGCTATAGAACCTGCCATCGAAAACCTCCCAACCAAAAAAAAGCCCAGGGCCAGATGGTTTTAGTGCAGAATTCTACCAGAACTTTCAAGAAGAGCTAATATCTATACTCCTCAATATGTTCCACATAATAGAAGTAAAAGAGTTATTGCCAAATACTTTTTATGAAGCTACAGTTACCCTGATACCAAAACCACACAAAGATACAACCAAGAAGGAGAATTACAGATGAATCTCACTCATGAACATCAATGCAAAAATCCTCAAAAACAAACCTGGCAAACTGAATCCAAGAACACATCAAAAAATCATCAATTATGATCAAGTAGGCTTCATCCCAGAGATGCAGAAAATCTACCAATGTAATACATCATATATATAAACTGAAAGAAAAAAATATGATCGTTTCACTAGATGCCAAAAAAGCATTTCACAAAATTCAACACCCCTTTGTAATAATAGTCTTGGAGAGATTAGGGATATAAGGATCATATCTAAATATAATTAAAGCAATATACAGCAAGCCGACAGTTAACATCAAATTAAATGGAGAGAAACTCAAAATGATTCCACTAAAATCAGGAACAAGAGAAGGCTACCACTCTCTTTATATATTTTCAACACAGTGCTTGAAGTTCTAGCAATATCAATATGACAACATAAGGAGATCAAGGGGATTCGAATTGGAAAGGAAGAACTCAAACTTTCATTATTTACAGATGGTATGATAGTGTACATAAGTGACCCCAAAAACTCTACTAGAGAATTCCTACAGCTGAAAAATACGTTCAGTGATGTGGCAGGATACAAGATCAACTAAAAAAAAAAATCAGTAGCCCTCCTATACACAAAGTATAAAAAAGCAGAGAGGGAAATTAGAGAAACATCACCTTTCACGATAGCCACAAATAGCATAAAGTATCTTGGTGCAACACTAACCAAGGAAATGAAAGGTCCATTTGACAAGAAATTTAAGGCTTTGAAGAAAGAAATTGAAGAGGATACCAGAAAATGGAAAGATCTCCCATGTTCTTGGATTGGTAAGATCAATATAGTAAAAATGGCAATTCTACCAAAGGCAATCTATAGATTCAATGCAATCCCCATCAAAATTCCAACAAAATTCTTCACAGACCTTGAGAGAACAATAATCAACTTTATATGGAAAAACAAAAACCCTGGATGGCCAAAACAGTCCAATAAAATAAAGGAACTTCTGGAGGCATTACCATTCCTGAAATCAAACTCTATTACAAAGCTATAGTAATGAAAACAGCATGTTATTGGCATAAAAACAGAGAAGTTGACCAATAGAGTCAAATCTAAGACCTGGATATTAATCCACAAACCTATGAACACCTGATTTTTGACAAAGAATCTAAAATTATACAATGGAAGAAAGAAATCGTCTTTAACAAATGATGCTTGCATAACTTGATGTCAACCTGTAGAAGAATGAAAATAGATCCATATCTATCACCATGCACAAAACTCAAGTCCAAATGGATTAAAAACATTAATATAAATCCAACCACACTGAACCTGATAGAAGAGAAAGTGGGAAGTAGCCTGTAATACATGGGCACAGGAGACCACTTCCTATGTAAAACCCCAGTGGCACAGACAATAAGAGCAACAATGAATAAATGGGACTTTCTGAAATTGAGAAGCTTCTGTAAAGAAAAGGACACAGTCATTAAGACAAAAAGGCAACCTACTGAATGGGAGAAGATCTTCACCAACTCCACATCAGACAAAGGTCTGATCTCCAAAATATATAAAGAACTCAAGAAACTAGACTTTATAATTCTGAATAACCCAATTAAAAAATGGGGTACTGAACTGAACAGAGAATTTTCAAAAGAAGAATTTCAAATAGCCTAAAGATACTTAAGGAAACGTTCAACTTCCTTAGCTATCAGTGAAATGCAAATCAAAACAACTTTGAGATACCATCTTACACATGTCGGAATGGCTAAAATCAAAAACACCAATGATTGTCTATGCTGGAGAGGATGTGGAGTAAGGGGAACACTCATCCATTGCTGGTGGGAATACAAACTTGTACAACCACTTTGAAAATCAGTGTGATGGTTTCTTAGAAAATTGGGAGTCAACCTACCACAGGATCCAGCAATACCACTCTTGGGGATATACACAATAGATGCCCAATCATATCACAAAAGCATTTGTTCAACTATGTTCATAGCAGCATTGTTTGTAATAGCCAGAACCTGGAAACAACCTAGATGCCCCTCATGGAAGAATGGATAAAGAAAGTGTGGCACATCTACAAATTAGAGTACTACTCAGCGGTAAAAAATAATGACATCTTGAATTTTGCATGCAAATGGATGGAAATAGAAAACACTATCCTGACTGAGGTAACCCAGACCCAAAAATATGAATATGGCATGTACTCACTCATTAGTGGATTCTAGCCATAAACAAAGGACATTGAACCTATAGTTTACAATCCTAGAAAAGCTAAGGAATAAGGTAAACCCAAAGAAAACATATATAGATCCTCCTGGAAATTGGAAACAGACAAGATCACCAGGCTAATGTTGGGAGCATGGGGGTGGGGTGAGGTGGAGGGAAGGGTAGAGAGAAGGGGGAAGGGGAGGTTTGGGGAGAACTTGGGAGGGTGGGATGGTTGAGATGGAGGAAGGATGTATATGGGAGCATGGAAGGATATATCTTAATTAAGGGAGCCATTTTAGGGTTGGTAAGAAGCTTGGCTCTAGAGGGGTTCCCAGGAGTCCATGGGGATGACCCCAGCTAGGAAACTAGGCAGTGGAGAAGAGGGTCCCTGAACTGGCCTTGTCCTGTAGTCAGACTGATGACTATCTTGAATATCACCATAGAACCTTTGTCTGGCAGCAGATGGAGATGGAGACAGAGACTCACATCAGAGTACTTGACTGAGCTCCCAAGGTCCAGTTGAAGAGCAGAAGTCAAGACCATGAGGGGTTAGTCCATCCACTGAGACAGTGTGCTTCAGCTAATGGGAGCTCACCAAATTCAGCTGGAATGAGACTGAAGGAGCATGGGATCAAATTGGATCCTCTGAATATGTCTGGCATTTGGGGAAGACTTAGAAGCCAATGATAATGGCACTGGGATTTGTCTCTATTGCATGTACTGGCTTTTTGGGATGTATTTTGATGCATACCTTCCTCAGCCTGGATAGAGTGAGGAGGGCTTTGGACTTCCCACAGGGCAGGGTACCTTGCCTTCTCTCAGGACTGGAGGAGGGAGGGTGTGTGGGGGAGTGGGATGGGAAGTGGGAGGAGAGGAAGTGGAAATTTTGATTGGTATTATTTATAAAGTAATAATAATAAAAAACAGAGACCACATTGGAACACTGCACTGAGCTCCCAAAGTCCAGTTGAAGAGTGGGAGGAATGACAATATGAGCAAAGAGGTCAAGATTATGATGGGAACACCCACTGAATCAGTCTACGTGAGCTAATGGGAGCTCACAAATTCCAGCCAGACTGGGAAGGAACAAGCATAGGAGTTAACTGCTCCCTCTGATTGTGGTTGATATTTGTATGGCTGGGGCAGACTAAGGGGCCCCTGGAAGTGGCACCAGGACTTATCCCTACTGCTTGTACTAGTTTTTGGGAACCTAGTCTCTTTGGATGGATGTATTGCTCAGCCTAGATATAGTAGGGAGGGCCTTGGACCTTCCCCAAAGCAATGTGCCTTACCCTCTCTGAGGATTGGATAGGGGTGGGGTGGGAGGGTATATGGAGGGAATAGGAGGAGGGGAGGAAGTAGAAACTTGGATTGGTATGTAAAATGAAAAAAAAAAGATAGCTTGTTTTCTTTTTTAAATAAATAAATAAAAGATAAATAAAATAAAACAGCTACTTCCTGGGCCATGCTGCTAACATGAACTCTGACTCCTTCAGGAGGTCTGGCTATGGAGGTCTGTGAGCAGCATGTTACAAACTGCTTAATGGTGACACACCCATCTGTGAGCCTGGATCTGTAGCAGAGAGAATGACTCTCAGAAGCAGCAAACATGCTTCCGCCATGTTGGACTGGGCAGAGTAGACCCTAGCAATGCCTGCCTGCTTAGCATAAAAAAGAGGTGCTTCTGGTCAGAAAATGATTATAGATATACATTAAAGATGGCCAGATTCAGATAAATAGGCCACAGTGTGGGATAAATGTGCATAGGCTTCAGAGAGAGGAAAAAATATATATAGTTATAAAAGGAAGTAAATGGTTTAAAAATAAAGCCAAGTCTTCAAAGAGACAGAATAAAGTTGTAGAAAAAGTAATAGAATAAGAAAGTTAAGGCACACAAAGATGGAAAATAAACAGAGTCTGGATTATGTATATTATTGTGGTTTCTTTAAATTATTTGACTGTGAAGGTGCTAAGAACAGAGAGACAGTTCATTGTATAGGCTGTTAAGTTAAACCAACATATATGTTCTAAAGTTATCTTTACTTCAACATTGGGGTCTAAGGATATGTTGCTCTGGAAAAGAAGTTCAGCTTTTGTTTCCACAGAAGATGACAACTTGTGGATTTCTTCCAGACCTATGTGGTTTTATGGACCAAGGCCCACTGAAAGGTCACTGTGAACACCCAGAAAAATACTTTGCCCAACAAAAAGCAGGAAGCAGTTTGGAGAGAAGTACACCCAAATTTCCAAATATTGTTTATAAATGTTTGTTTATATTTAAAGGGGAATATGCTATAGAGATGGATTTTGCATTGGTATGGATCTTGGTTTATTGATTCAATTTTAAGATCAATTTTGTTATATATACATATATATGCTCTTGTTTAAGGTATTGTTTGTGCAGTTAATTTGAAAATGCAATGCATCATTAAGAAATATAGGTTAGTAGATAATTATATATAATAGTCAAGCTTGTAGTCATGTTACTTAGGTTTTCTAGATATATAGAGATATATTTTAGTTAGATGGATATTCTTCAAACCTTTCAAAAACTAACAGAATATAGCATTTAAATGTTTTAGAAACTGAGGCCTTTTCATGACAATGAGACACATCTGCCCCTGGCAGCACCAATAACTTCAGAGGAAGTTGGTCACCAAAGAGGTTTCTTATGGAATTTGCTAGACATTTGGGCAAGAAACTGCTCTTGCCTAGACTGCTTGATGTTATGCTGTATGAATTGGTCATGTAGGACTCACAGAGAAATGACTCCTGAACTTGCCTAAAGGAGAGTTGGTCCTTCAGGGTTCCTGTTTCATGAAAGAGTCTGCCAGACATTCTGCAGGACACAGAAGAAAGTGACTGACAAACTGCCGATATAAGTGGAATTGTTATTTCTAGGGTTTTAGAAGTTGCTTTCAATGCTCTTCCTGTTTACTTAAGTAATATTATATCCTTCTGGAGTCTTCAATAGTGTTGAGGAACTAACAGTTATAGTTTTTCTTAGTTATGATAAAAGATAAACTAGAAATAAATATTGTAGCTGTAGATCTTGCTTGATACCTGTTTTGTTATATGTAATTTTTCTGTGTTAAAGTCAAAACCTTCCTTTTTATTTATACAGAAAAGGGGAGATGATGTATGAAGTCTTTCTATATATGTGTTACTTTTATTGGTTAATGAATAAAGAACAGAACTAGGCAGGGAAGACTAAACTGAATTCTAGGAGAAGCCATGTAGCACTGCCAGAGAGATACGCTGGATGGAACCTTGGCAGTAAGCCACAGAAACGTGGCAATACACAGATTAATAGAAATGGGTTAACTTAAGATGTTGGAGTTAGCCAATAAGAAGCTAGAGCTACTAGGACAAACGGTGATTTAATTAACACAGTTTCTGTGTGGCTATTTCAGGGCTGAGCAGTCAGGAATAAACAAGTGGCCTCCTGCAACACACCAGGCACTCTGAGAAAATCTATAGCTAGTCTTTCTTAAGCAATAAAAGAAAAAAAAACAATGAGAGGGAGGATTCCTGAATGTTTTTGAAGCTGCTGTTGTTCTAATGCCCAAACAAGGCAGAGATGCAACAAAAAAATAAAGCTACTAGCCAATATCCCTGAAGAACACAGATTCAAAATTACTCAATAAAATACTTTCCAAAAGAATAAAGTTATACTCTTAAAAATATTATATCCCATAACCACATTGGTTTTATCTCTGAAATGCAGGGATGATTCAAAATACACAAGTCATTCAAGGCAATAAAATGCACAAATGGACATAAAGACAAAAATCACATGATCATCTCAAAGACACAGGAAATGCCTTTGACAAAATCAAACATGTTCTCATAATAAAAGTCCTAGAGAATGTAGGGCTAGAAGGAACATTCCTCAACAATAAAAACTATATATGAGAAACCCATAGCCAACACAATAGTAAATAAAGAAAAGCTTGAATCATTTCCTTTGATGTCAGGAATGAGCAAGGGATATCCACTAGCCCTATTCCTTTCAGTTATTTTTGCTTAAAGTACTAGTTGAAGTGAAAAGTATAGAGAAAGAAACTAAAGGGATAAAAATACAGAAAGAAGTCAAACTATCCATAATTTTGACAATGATAGGATACTATATATTATAGATCCCCAAATTCTACCAGAAAACTTCTAGATAGAATAAAAATCACTAACAATATGGCACTGTCCAAAATCAACTTGTAAAAATCAGTGATTTGTATATCCCACCAATAAACATACAAAGGAGAAGATCCTGGATACATGGCCATTCACAGTAACATCAAAAAATAATATATCTGTGAATAAATCTAACTAAGGAAGTGAAGGAACTCTACAGAGGAGACTAAATCTCTGAAAAGTAAATAAAGAAACTCACTAGAAAGTGGAATGACATCCCATGCTCATGGATTGGTAGAATTAATATTGTGATAGTGACTAGTATACCAAAGGATATTTAGAGATTCAGTGAAATCCTAATCAATATTCCCAAGTCATTCTACAGAGAAAGGGAAAACCACTATTCTCAAATTTATGTCTAATCACCAAAGAACTGCATAGGCAAAGCAACCCTGAGTAAAAAAGAAATGATAGTGGGTATTACAATTTCTGATCTTAAGATATATTACAAAGCTATAATATTATAAGTGATATGGTAATGTCATAAAAACAGGTATACAGACTCATGAAACAAAATTGAAGGCCTACATGAGCACATGTAACTTCAACCACTTAATACTAGACAAATATGACAAAACCACTTAATGGAGAGAGAAAGAAGACATCTTCAATGATTGGTGCTGGCAAAACAGGATATCCAGATGCAAAAGTATGAAAATAGAGCTGTATCTATCACCTATACAAAAGCTAGCTCCAAATAGATCAAAGGCCTAAATGTAAAACCCAAAACATTAAAGCTGCTAGAAGGAAACATAGTCAATATCTTACAAGATATAGGGGAAAGGATTCCATTTGTCCAAGAATTAAGGTCAAATATTGAAAAGTGGAAGTTTATGAAACTAAATATCTGCCAGTTAAGAAATAACCAACACTGTGAAAAGACAGCCCACATAATGGGAGAGAGTCTTTGCCAATATACATCTTATAGTATTGATATTCAGAATATATTAACATCTAAAAACACAAAAAGTAAACTTCTATCTATAAAGCATTAAAGGATACCAAAACCAATCAAACTGCAGAATTGTGGATTTCAGTCCCAATGGATACATCTACAAAACACTACTGTACCTTAGCCTCAGGGAATATTGCTGAAGAGAAGGCAGAATGATTGTAAAAGTTACAGGATTGAGGAGTTTGCCTAAAGATGGTGTCTTTTACTGATGTCATAATTCACACAGATAAAGTCTCATCAACATGACCATCAAAATGTGAGCTGATCCAGGGTTATTCCAATGAACGTGCCAAAGTGGACAGACAGCAGCCTATGATGATTGATCCCTGCAATAGAGGCATAGGCAACTGAGGAAACCTGGGAACAAGAGAGGAGGCCTTTCCCAGGGAAGAATACACCAATTTGTTTTCCAGCATCAAATGGTCACCCCTAAAAACATGCATACATTTTAAATTATATGAACCAAATAGGTTGTATTTAGGAATATATATGTATATACATATACTTATATACATGCAATAACAATTAGCAAAAAAAAAAAGAGGCCATCGGTTTGATGGAGAGTGGAAAGGGGTAAATGGGAAAGTTTGGGGGGAGAAAAGGAAAGGGAGGAATATTGTGATTAAATAATAATCTCAAAAATAGTAATTAAAAAAATAAAATAACATCTGAACTGGAAAGATCAGGGTGGTAGCCCAAGGTGCAGCTTAGGTTTCCTATTCCATACAGGGTCCTGTGTGACCCTGCCATAGAGAATGAAATTCATCTTCCCCACATCTTACAACACCATGAAAGAGAAACATGACTCACTTCTTAAAATGTATTTCTCTGTTAAGACATAAGAGTCTGTAATTATTATGGGATACTGATATATCTCATGATGCAAAAGAAGCATAAACTGGTTACATATTAGTACCTTAGTTATTGCCATTGGATATAAAATGACCCTTAAAGACAAAACAGTTACCAGGAATGGCATCTAAACAATTATATGAAAACAACTATAAAGATGATAACAAGAAACTGGAAGCACATGTATCATGGTTACATTTAATCCTAGTATTTTCTTAGTAGAAACAGGGAACGACATTTAGGCTTAAAAGACGTGGAGTTTAAACTAAACACTGAGAGAATCCCAGCGTGGGTAAAAAGAGAAAGACAGTTTGTAGACTTAGCTCAGAGAGCAAGTCAGTTTGAGTTAGCTGGAAATCTTTTAAGGGTAAAGGGGAACCTTTTTCAGATCACTCCATAGAATTCAATCACTTATGTTTCTCTTCACTTGTCCTGGAATTCTGAAATATTTAATTTAATTTAATACGACCTTTGAAGTAGCAGTGATCCTCAACCTAATCCAAGAGTTCATTATTTCCATGTCTTTCAGTGAATATTGCCACATTTAACTGTTACTTTCTTTTCACCAGGTGGCGCAATATCCTAACACTATAGTATTTCCTGTGTGAATCTAAGTTTAAAACTCATTGTTTCTCTGGTTTCAACATGCTAAGAATCAAGAACATTGTCTAGATGCCACTAAAGATGGACTGTTCCCCAGGCTTTGTTACTGCTATACTCCTTGTACTCAGTAAGTACAATGATTTAAACTTTTTACTCTTTTATGTAAGAAAAGCCTTGAGCCCTAAATTCAACCAAGAGCTTTGTCTTTAAGGTGACATACATATCTGTTTTATTTTTGTTTTTTCCTCCAGCAAGGACTCATGGAGACTCAGTGACACAGACAGAAGGTCAAGTGACCCTCTCAGAAGAGGATTTTCTTACTATACACTGCAACTATTCAGCCTCAGGGTACCCAGCCCTGCTCTGGTACGTGCAGTATCCCAGAGAAGGTCCACAGCTCCTCCTCAGAGCCTCGAAGGCCAACGAGAAGGGAAGCAGCAGAGGTTTTGAAGCTACATATGCTAAAGGATCCACTTCCTTCCACTTGCAGAAAGCCTCGGTCCAGGAGTCAGACTCAGCTGTGTACTACTGTGTTCTGACTGACACAGTGACAGAAACCACAGGGAGAGCTGAACACAAACTCATTACCAGGGGCCTGACTGCTGAGTTCTTGCCTCTGGGATTGCTTTGGTTCCTCTGTGTTTTGTGCCTCTCCATTTCTCTGGTTTGCACAAAAATCATATGAATAGCCACAGCAGAAGAACAAGAAATAGAGTTTTCCATCCTCAACCCTTGACTGGTACTAAAGCAAAATCCGATGCAAAACTGCCTCAGGCAGAGTTTGAGACCCCCCCCCCAGCAAAGCTGTGTGACTAAGTAAGTTGTTTGCTTGTTGTAGGAGATGAGTCTATACTCCACTTTTTCTTCCACAGCTCTCTGGTAGAGCTAGCTGCATTATATAACTGCAGGGAACAGGATGTTCCGGGAAAAGGGACATCTCTACAATGTCTTTGGAAAGTATGGATGGGGAGGTGACAGAAGAGCCCAGGGTCCCCAGTCCTAGGATTCCTATAGAGAAGGAAGAGGAAGATGGAAGGAGGACAGAACCGGCCCTGTCACACAAGCACAGAGGGATTTCCCCTTTGCTGTTAGTAAGCTCAGGATGACAAGCAAACACAGAGTTTGAGAAGCAAGTGTTGAAGTTTTGAGAGCTCCAAGTGGCCACATGGCACCTTGCTGTCTAAAGAGCCTCAAAGTAATTTCAGTGCTTGGGGGAGGACAACTGTACAACTTAATGCCCTATCACATAAAATACATGCAGTATAAACCAGATGCCGTCTACACTCTCAAAGTGTTTAAGTGACTTTCTATTCCTTCTAGAATACACTGCTAAGTTCATGCTGTGATACACAATGTTCCACAGTGTTTGTACAGACATGACCTGTCAACATCAGCTTTTTGTGAGAAAATGTCCCAGCTCGCTGCAGCAGCAATGCTGGGCTCTGATCAATGTGCTCAACTTTCCAGATGTGGTGCTAGGCTTTCTGAAGAGGAAACACTCTTCAGCGAACACTTCATGAACCAGACTCTGTACAATCTTCAAATGTCAGCACTCATATCACTTCTATGAGGAAACCCATATATTCTGCAGGTCTCCCTGTGTAAAGTTGCATGACCCTTACTTTGACATAGACCTCCTTTTACACCATCATCATCCCCCTGTTACTCTATCATAATCCTCCTGTAACTCTGCAATCGTCCTCCTGTTACTCTATCATAATCCTCCTGTTACTCTATCATAGTCCTCATGTTACTCTATCATAGTCTTCCTGTTACTCTGTCATAGTCCTCCTGTTACTCTATCATAGTCCTTCTGTTACTCTGTCATAGTCCTCCTTTACTCTGTCATAGTACTCATGTTATTCTGTCATCGTCCTCCTGTTACTCTATCATAGTTCTCCTGTTACTCTATCATAGTCCTCCTATTACTCTATCATAGTTCTCCTGTTACTCTATCATAGTCCTTCTGTTACTCTGTCATAGTCCTCCTTTACTCTGTCATAGTACTCATGTTATTCTGTCATCGTCCTCCTGTTACTCTGTCATAGTCCTCCTGTTACTTTATCATAGTCCTGTTACTCTATCATAGCCCTCCTGTTACTATATCATAGTCCTCCTGTTACTCTATCGTAGTCCTCCTATTAACTCTATCATAGTCCTCCTGTTACCCAATCATGTTTCTCCTATTATTGTATCATAGTCCTCCTGTTACTCCATCATAATCCTCCTGTTTTTCTATCATAGCCTTTCCTAATCTACCATAGTCCTTTTCATATCCTGTCATAGCCCAATTCTTATTCAATCATATCCCATCACTGTCTGCATTATAGTCCTCACTTTGACATGTCATAACTCCTTTGTTCCATTGACATAGTCCTCCTCCAACTCAACCACAGTCCTTCCCTTAAACTGCCACAGAGAACAAGCTAGGTATCCAGCACATTCACCACATAGCTCCTTCACTTAAGACTCAGGGAACAGCAAGGAAGAGAGAGTGAGAAGAGTGAAGGAGACAGAGGACCAGGAAAGTTGCTGTGAAATTGTGTCTCCTAGAAATGAGAGGAAACCACACTTGGGAGATTTTATTTTAAAAACATGGTTAAAAGTTACTACCTGTGGACCAGTAAAACCATCTTCCAGTTGTTCTCTCTGCTGTGACTGTAAGATTCTTCCCACATTCACTAGCATCTGGATGTGCAGCATTAATTGCACAGTAGTTCTTACTGTTGAAGTACGCCATAGACTTGTTAATGTATGTCAAAAGAAGAAGTACTTAATATACATAAATAAATATATTTTCAAACATTCAAGTAAAGGCCAAGCAGAATGCTTTTGAAAATAATAACTCTTTCAATATCAATTCAAAGTTCATGGTGCATCTTCTAGTTCATGCTGTTTTACCTTCTCTGCCAGGGTCCCAGCCCTTTGGGTTGGACTCAGTATAAAAGAACCAGAACCCATGCGAGTCTACCACATATCCCCCAGGAACCCTGTCTGCAAGTTCTCAGTCCCCATGGTCTCACTCAGCAAGACTGGCTCAGTTCCAGTATGGCTCTGCCCCTCCAGTTCATCACCTTACAGGTTCAACTGAAGACTATGGATCAGTGGGCTAAAATCTTATATCAAAGACACAACCAACATAACTCTAGATGAATCGTCCCATAGGAAAAACAGAATAATAAAATCCAAGAGAATATGTCCCCCTACAAAAGTTCCAACATATTCTAGTGGTACACAATGAGTTAGATGAAACTGGAGACTTGAACCAAAAAGTAACTATGAATATGTCAAAACAATTCTTGAATTTCCAAAAATACTCTCCAAAAAGATAATGTTGGATAGAAATGAAATCCTGATTGGTTCAAGAGAACACAAATGGTTTAATGAAATAGTGAGGACTATTCAGGATATAAAAACTTAATTCAATAAGGAACTAGAAATGCTGAATATCAGGGTTGTTTGATAAACTCATTAATTTTATTATTCTATATTACCTAAAATTATATATATACACATAATATATTAAAATGTTTATACATGCTCACATATTATATATTTACAATATATACATACATTTTAAGATACACATATTTTAAAGAAATACATTTTATTTTAATAAGATATATAGTAATAAGATAATATATTAATATGATAATATATAAATCTCAACAAAATAATAAGGTATATATTTCTTTATATATAAATATATCCTTATCTTAAAGGAAGTTATGCCACTTGGGCTGACAGCATTCAAACAAGAAGCAAAGAATAGCAAAAGCAACAATACCAGGCATGAAGAACCTCCTTTTGAGTGGTTGATCAGGGTAGTTAGTGTAAGTGACTCCCAAAACAATATAGATTATTGATGTAGTCCTTGATTGCCTCTCAGGGTTTAGGCCGCTATTGATAAAGACACTCCACAGTTAAGACACAGGACTTGGATGATTGTACCTGACTCTAACCTGAAAAGCTCTTTCCTGTGTTCTATCTTCCAGGGTTTCAGAAAGCACAAAGCAATCTGCCAAGGGACAAGGGATGAAACAATTAACTGACCTACCCAGGTATTACACCTATGAACCATGGCAATTACCAGTATGGCAAAATACTCATAAGGGTATAAAAGTGGCACTCACAAGTTGCTGACAACCAATAACTGTCTATTGGACTTAAGGGCCATTGATGAGGGAAACCATTCCTGGTACTGGAAACCTAGGATACTTCCTGGGGCTGGTAAGGTCATGGACCTTAGAAAATAATCTACTACCACCACTTTGGTAGGTGAGCTTAATTTCTTACTACATCTTAAATCTCATCCTTTTTCTCACAGACAAGTGTAGTTACTGTCTCTCTTCAACGAAACTGCTCTTTAGAGAAAACGGAGACCATCACTGCTGTAAATTTGGCCTCTGCTAAGGTACAGCAGCTTGCAGCAGCTTCCATCATCACTTGCCATCGCCAAGTGCAGCACATTATCACTGTAGCAACTCATAGCAACTCACGTTCCCTTTAAAAGGTCCCTCTAGACATAATGGCTTTCTCTCATTTCCTTTCATAATCTCTCTCACCCATTTTCTCTGTCTCCCGGTCTCTCTGTCTCTCTGTCTCTTTTTCTTTCTCCTGTTCCCACTCCTAGATAACCTTTAGCTCTCTTTTCTTCCCTCCCCCCAAAAAATCTGCTTGCTTTAGATCTATTGCTTGGGGTCATCTCTTAACAGTACACATTGGCCTGGCTACCAAAGGTGCCTTCTTGTGCTTTTCCTAATTATACCAAAAACAAAACAAAAAAACAAAAACTGTACCCAATGCATAGATCAGAGGATCATGGGATGCACAGCTCCAACAGCTACATCTACATTACAGCCCCTGTGTCTATAGCTCACGAAACATGACTGAAGAGTAGGCTTAAAGACTGCAAGAGGCAGAATACCAGGATATCTGCTGTGAAACAGTCTCTCCTAGAAATTACTGTATAAACAAGACCAGAACAAAGCCAATAGCAATGAATATGTTAACATAGAAGGGAAAATTTTGCATGGTCCAACCCAACACAAAGAATTATAAGCAATTAATGACTACTGGAGAGGAGAATTAGTCACTCCAAGGGATGAGAGCCTCATTGGTTGTTAAATCAGAGTGGTCGTCTCTCAAGCCATACAAACACAAGCAACTAAAATGAAATCAGCAGGTTTTATTTATATATGTTTGTGCACACGTTTCTAACAATAATAACAATAAAAGAATATTACCAATTTGAGAGTTGGGAACACAAGGGGGTTGAGAGAGGGTAACTTTGAGGAGCTTGAGGAATGAAAAGCAGGGTTAAATGATGTAGCTTTATTCCAATCAAAGATATATTTTAAAAAATGAATTAAGTTAAAGATGAAAAAACTCAATAAACTGAATAAAAAATTCAGTGAATTTATTCATAGGTAACATTTTAAAAGTTTAATTATTTTTAATGTTTCTAATACAAAAGTACACTGTCAACAACAATTCAAAATCTTGTCAAGACATTAAAATGGAGACATATTTTTTTAACTGACAAGACTCATGGAAAGTCTCACCAACACAGTGGGTCTCACAGAAGGCAGGATATCAGGACTAAAAGACAATATAGAAGAAGTACATCATTCTATTAAAAAAATAATGAATATAAAAACCTTTGATCAGAATATTCAGTCACTTTGGGACTCTTAGAAAAGATCAAATCTCTGAATTATGAGCAGAAAAGGAGAAGAAAGTCAGTTTGAAGATTTTTAATTCCAAAAATGTGAGCCTATTTCCACCCTGTCTGAAGGTCAGAGTTTTAGCTTATTCAAAGCTATTAACAAGTGTGGCTACACACCCCGACCTATGATATGGTTGATTTATGTTTTGGACGTTAAGATGGCCCACACAGGTAGATCCACTTCAGCCTGACTGAAGGGCAGAGAATCGAAGCATACATTTGCTACTTCTTTTGAAATCAGAAGTTTGACCTAGGGAGTGGCTGCCTTCAGGATACTTTGTCTAGGGTGGGTACACTGCCTAAACAACAGGATGCTTTCTTCAAGTATTAATGACGTAATGTCTCAAGGAATGAAGCAAGTAACTGTTCTAGTTGTCCTTTGTATGATGTTAAAGCATTTTTTGTCTTCTTCCTCTTCTTGTATTGGGGTATAAATAATTGTGTGGAAAATTAAACTTGGTGAATTTCAGTATTCACTGGAACTCCCTCCTGGTAATACCCTATGCCTCTGCTTTATTATTTGCACTCGTGTCTTCATTCTCTTTACTAATTTTCTAATCCACATGCCCCTACCCCCCCCCAATGGTAAGTGTTCTTATACTTGTCAAAGTTGGTCCCCAACAGAAGGTCTAAATCATATCTTACTGGTATCATAGGGGGAAATTCCCAAAACTGAGAAAAGAAATGCCTCTCTGTGTATAAGAGGCACAAAGAATACCAAATAGATACCACTGGAAAAAGAAACTCCCAATGTAATATTACAGGTAAAACATATAGTAAAAATTAGGAAGATTATGGAAAGCTGCAATAGAGAAGCCACAAAACACAAAGGGAAGGGCATCAGGATAACAGCTGACTCCCTAGTGACAACCACAAAAGATAAAAGAGATTTGAGCAATGAATTTCAAGTCCTAAAAGACTATGACTGTAACTCATAACCTCTGGGACACATTGAAAGCAGTCCTAGGAGGACATTTGTACCACTAAATATTTTCTCTCATTTGTGAACATTAGCTTTGAATATTATATATGTGAGTTTTGTTTGAAGTCCTTAAAGAACAGGGAATTACTCAGGGACCATGGTGGGCTAGTATGGGAGGGAGGGGAGATTTCAGGGAAAGGTAGATAGAAGTATCAGTATAAAGTGCTAAAAATAGAATTATGAAACAGGAAGGATTAATGATTAAGTGGAGAAGGAGACAAGATAGTGGAGGGTTTTCTTGTTGGGAAAGACTGGAAAAGTTACATGGAAACATACTTGTGTAAAACATTTCCCAAAATGTACCTTTACACACACCTAGAAAAGTTAAAATGAAGTTACCCTGTAAGAAGGTAATAATGCCCCTACTAGATAGAACAGGCTAGCAAATTAAAACCCCAGTGCTAAGTATGGTTGTAATTTGAAGTTGTTGTTCATTGAGGTCCCAAAGGCCCCTACAAATTACAGGCAATTGTTAATACTCTTGGTGACCCTCCAGAACTTGACAATAAAACTAAACATACCACAAACTTCAATCACGGAGCATGGCAAAATCAAGATGGTATTGACATGGAAATTTCATTCCTGCTGCCTAGCTTTCACAGTGTTGGAAGGTGCTATTGATGCTACTGGAGTAGAAAAGAAAGAATTAATCTTATTCAACTGCCAGACTAACCTGGGAGCTGCAATAATGACTGACTTGGCAAGACTTGCTCACTGTTCCGGTAAAAGCACAAACATCTTGGGAGTAAGCAGCCCCTTTCCTATTTGATTTAAGTCATACTTCATAAGATGAAACTCATACCTAGCACCATTTTTGCATCATGAACTCATGTGTAGAAAGGTCATAGATACAAATGACTTATTATTCTACCCACTGAGTAATATTAACAATACATAGGGAATACACAGAGACCAACAACTTGATAAGGTACAGAGAACAACACACTGCAGAATTCTGAATTAAATCAATATTATATCTATATGAGTAATTATATACATATGTGTGAATAATTATATAAATATTACATAAAATTATTATATCTAATATTTGTCAATTGTTTCACAGGCAGGGTAAAATCAGGAATTCACTGTTCTCACAGTATTAGAGTCACATCTGTGGGAGCAAACAATCCAGAGACACCCCAACTTATTCATGGTCACTAGTGAGGGGAGAGGATAGAGACACTCATGCCTACATTGGTAAAGAAATGGTTAAATTGCTAGATGATGCTCTGGAGAGAGGGACAAGGGAGATCTGGAGACTTTGTAATAAATCTTCCTCTGTCTTGTAGATGGGTAGTCATCAGCAAAATCTCCCCAGACTGTGTCTTTAGCTACTGAGATCTCTTTCATGCATGGGCCTTAAGAAACAAATGCTTGATTTTTTCATTTATTTTTAATAATAAATAATAAAGTTTATGGCAAAAGAATTTTAAACAGGGCGTTTATTAATTTTTTGAGAATTTCATGCAATTTTATTCAAATTTTAATCATATTCATCCTCCATTCCCACCTTCTTTCAGATCCTCCTATCTCCCTATCTACCCAACTTTATGCACATTCTCTTTCCTTCTCCTCCTTCTGTTTCTCCTCTTCCTTTTCTTCTGTTCTCCCTCTCTCTATCTTGCTATCTCTCTCTCTCATATAATATGGTTTATGTTAGACACTACTGTTTCATGTGGGGCCTCTCCTGCTCTGTGGTCAATATTCCAGGTATCACACCATTAAAGAATACTAATGCTCCTTCTTCCATCCATTGTCAAATTGCAGTTTATCTCAGGTAGTTATGAGAATACATGTCCTCCTCCATTCTCCTCTATTGAGCTTGCACATGTCTTGTGCATGCTGTCACAATTGCTATAAGGTCATATGTGCATCTTCCCTGCTTTATTCAGAAAACAGTTTCCTTGACATCATCCACTACTTCTGGCTCTCACAATCCTTCCATTCCTGTTTCTGTAAAGAATCTTGAGTCTTAAGTATATAGATGTCCTATTAGGACTGAGCACCTCAAAGTCTTTTATTCTCTGAACATTGACCAATTGTAGGTCTTTATGTTAATTACCATCTACCATAAGAAGAAACTTCTTGTGTGATGCTCTGATTTATGGATATAGCAACATGTCATTAAGAGCCTTTATGAGGCTCAGTACACTTAGATGAACAATAGTACTAGGTTCTCTCTAGGTTCTGTGACCTATCTACTCTCATGTTCTTGACCTCATTGACAGTTCCAGGTATCAGTTCCTTCTTCCTTAAATCCAATCAGAACCAGTGGACTTATCTTACAAGAAACTTTTCTGCACATGGGCTTCTCCTAAATAAAAAACAGAAGATAGAAATGTGGTCCCTGGTGGAAAATGTCTGCCAGAGTTCACAGAAACCAAGCATGTATAAAGTTTCCACAGCTATGAGCAGATCCTGGGGTGGGTTAAGAGTTAGATGGGTTGGTTTAATGATGGATAAATCTTAAAAAGCTATTGTAGGGCCGTGCGTTTTCCATGTAAATCAAAAATCTAGCCCAGTGTTTTCAAAAGAAATCACTTTCAGGGACTGACCTGGGAGGAACAGCATAGTTTAGTAGTGTAGCAGAAACCACTTACTCATGCAGGGTCATGAGAACTAAAAGGAATTTGACCTAAGTCACACTGTGAAAATCTAAACACCTCTGGTTTAGATCAGCTACTAAGGTTAAGAAGGTGGTGCAGCAATGGATTGAGCCCCCAAGGTGCAGGTGAAGAGCAGAAGGTGGGAGAAGATGAGTTAGGAAGTTAGGACCGTGAGGGGCTGGTCCACCTACTGAGACAGTGTGCCTGAACTAATGGGAGCACACCAATCCACCTGGCCTGGGACTGAATGAGCATATGATCAAACCAGACTCTCTGAATGTGGCGGCGAAAGTTG
>PVIU01024730.1:0-25000 GCA_004026605.1 Ondatra zibethicus
TTGAGTATGGAGAAAGGAATCAAGGTCCCCAGTATTGAGGAAATTCCCTTAAGGAAATAGAAATAGCCAGGCTTATAATTAAGCATCATTTAGTCATCATTTCTTTGGAGGATTTTGTCACTAAAAATTTATTGTGTTTGGACTCACACTATTTCTTAAGGAGGGCTAGGGACTCCATTGTGGCCTTGTGTTGATTGAGGCACACTAGCCTTGATTTCCAACTGAGCGATTTCCAGTTACAGCAGAAAGGGCACTAGATCCAATCAAAGAGTCTTGGTGTGGAACATGAGGGAAAGATACTTCCCCTACCCCCAGCATTTAGAAATTCTCTACTTCCTCTTTTCTAGTGCATAAAAGTTTGAGACATGGGGCTTGCTAAGTATTTTATTTAAGTACTGTGTTCTTTAATTACATTTAAATAATTTTCTTATAAGTTCACCGTGTTGCAATTCTGGACAGCTTTGCATTCAATGTATTGCAAATGCAAAAACCAGTATATTTAATGGCAGGTAAAATAGATACACAAAATAAACAAATAGTAACAATAAATCTGTAATAATTCTAAGTGCTAAAGCAGTACTTTCTGCAGTAGACAAAATTTGAGATATTATGAAGAGGATATAGAAATTGAATGCATTGAACCTTTAACCAGATGAATCACTTTCTATAGAAATTTTACAAATCAGAACATAACAAAACAGAGTGACTGGAAAGATATACTGTTCAGTGATTGAAGAAAGATGGAGGATGGACAGCAATAATGAACAGTTCCCAGTTGGTTAGAAAAAATAAAATAAAAAGAATGGAGCTAAGCTGAAAATTCTTTCCTAACTGGGAGCATCTGACTTACATTAGTTGGCATATTCACAGGTCACGTACACAGATTGTTCTTTATTTTAACTTCACTTTACTTTTGACTCAGTCTCATCTCCATTTTACCGCCACATAGGAATCTTGTCATAACATTTTATTCTGAAGCTACTAGAAAGTGAATTAATCATTCAGAGTAACAACACAAACAAAAAAGATCCAGATCGGTTGCAGTTGTGTTTTTCAAAATCAAAATTGTATCCTTCGATTGAATAATTTATGTGTCTGCATTTAATTTAAAAAGCGCTGAGCAAGCCAATAAAGTAAATAAGAAGACCCTTAACCTTGCCTTAATCTTGCCTGTATATCAGGAATTAAGTAGATAATTCCCTACTACAACAGACTGAATTTTTGTGGAAGAGAATTTTAAAGAACTGATTTAACTAATAAAGCATATTCAAAATACTGTTGAATGAATGAGGAAATGGTTTTCAAGCATGTTGGGAACCCTCTTAAAATTCCACATCACTCATTATTCACCAAACATCTATTAAACGCCCACAGTTTGCATGACAATGTATAAAATGATATTCAAACCTGATATCCTTCTAGTCTACCTCTGGTACTAAATTGAGTGAGTTCTTCTCTTTAGGTGTCCATCCACAGTGTGTGGTGAAAGGCTATAGAAAGGACATGAATGAGGCAGTCTGAAAAGAAGCATGGATGTGCATATTTATACTTTTTATGTGCTGAAAACAGTTTACTAGCTCACCATCCCTTTTTATTTTCTTTCAGAACTTGGGAACTTAAATGAATATTACCTCACTCAAGCTGTGGTATATGTTTAATCATAAATTTCTAAATGGTTCTTGAAAGGGAGAATAGGAATTTGTGAGATTCGGCAGTCATGGAAAGAAGAAAAGCACATTAAGTTTGGGCAGATAAAGAGAAACGTATGATAAAGGGTTACTTTCATTTGAAATTATTTTTAGACTAATAATATGGAATTTGCTGTACATTTTACTGACAGACAGTAGAACTCATCAAAGCCAGCAGTTTCAAACATGTTACATTAGAATCCCTGGATGTTAAAACCTGCAGTTCCTAAATTCTCACTCCCAGAGTGCCTGACCCCTCTGGTCTTGAACGGAATGGAATGAGACTCAGACCCAAGTATATTTGCAAAATTCTCCAGCAGCCACAACAGAGAGCCATAGCTGCAGTGCAATCTTCACGCTTTTGGCATGAGGAAACTGTGAACTTAAAAATAAAATAATAATGGCATTGCCTGATACAACACAGTTTATAAGCCTCCAAGTTAAATCTAGGACCCAAGTATTCTAATTCCTCATCTGAATTGCTACAGTATTTTTACATCACTCACATGCTGGTTAATGGTAGTTAGATACATTTGAGTGGATACCATTTCCCTGCTCAGTAGCCCACTCTCATTCTAGTTTTAATAAACTGTCTCCACTTTCTCTCCCTTAAAAAATAGTAGTTGGAAAATCTGAGGTTTTCTATTACTGATATGAGGAGTAAGTTCCCTTCTCGTAAGAAACTGTGTGCTCCCTTTCTTGAATGAAATAAGTATTCAGACAGTATGACAGCAATATGATGGCCAACACATCTGTTTATTCTATATTTTAAGAACATTTATTTGAAACTTTAAATCAATTAAATCATTCACATATTTTCAACATAACATTTTCTTCAAATGAGGTACCCATTTCTTCTACCTTGTCTTCAACACGTAAGTCTTTCTTCTATGTCTTGTAGAAGAGGTGAGGCGCTTACCTCTGAATTTTTTGTTTGACATCCTAAATTTTTCATATTCAGCTTTATTTTAGTCAGAATTTTTTAGCAATCCTATTTCTTTGTTAAATTCTGTTTTAATGTCTTGACCTGTTTTTATTATTTCATTCAACTCTGTTTTTATGGACTTCACTAGGGGATTTACTCGTAACATCCTCTTTAACATTCTTGAACATCATCATAATTGCTATTTTGAAATCCTGTTCTTGTATTTCAGCTATATTGAATTTCTCAGGACTTATTGCAATGGATATACATATTTCTGATAGAGCCTTTGCTGTTCATGTTTGTGTTTTTGCATTGGGGTCTATGCATTTGGAGTTATGATGTTTGAGGTGGTTTATGGTGTTGATATCTAGCCTTGTCTTTGTTGGGTGAATGGTCCATTCTTCGGTTACTGTTGCCTACTCTGGATCCTAGACAAATGTAGTGATGCTGGGGTCCCTGGTATAGAGGTCTTCTTCAGCTCAGTGAGTGACAGAAAGGAATAGAGATGGGCTAGGATGAAAGGCTGAGAGGGGCCTCTGAAAGAGCTAAGGGTCTGCACCAACAGGTAGAGTTCCCAGCGAATGAAAGTGGGGTGGGAAAAGGGCCTCCTGCAGGCAGGCTACTATAGGACTAAATCTGGAGAGATAAGAATAGAGGACAGGGAGGATTATGAAAATCTTCTAGTTGAATCCCAGCCTGATGGGGCTACAGGGGATCCTTGTAAAAGACATTTCAGAGGTTCTGTGACTGAGGAAGGAATAGAGATTGGCTAGAAGGGATGAGAGGGGAGGAGCTAAGTTGTGTCTTCATCAAAAGTCAGAGTCCCCAGGGAATGTAGGTAGGATGAGAAGAAGGGATCCTGCAAGCAGGTTGTTACAGGAATAAGAGTGACTCTAAAAATCATTCACATTTTAAGGAAAAGAAATATGATGTAATATTTCAATCTGAACTCAGTTTAACCATTTATTACTGAGTTCATGCAGTTGTGCACATGGGATCACTCAAATGTCAGAGCAAATATTCTTTACCAAATTCCTTGCATGATAATATCTTTAGGTTATCTCTCCAATTAGATTCTGAAATTCTATATAAGTAGAGTTTTTCCCCCAAGTACATTAACTGTCTCACTTCTTGACAGAAAATCAACACTCAACAATTAACTGCTGAATGAAAACTTTTTCATTAGCTTCTAGTAAGCAATGTGACATTGGTCACTGAACCAACTTGTATAGGACAATCTAACCTGAATCAGAGTATTGAGGGATGGTTCTATAAAGTAGCAGTTTTGCCAGGCAGTGGTGGCACATACCTTTAATGCCAGTAATCAAGGGACGCAGAGGCAGAGGCATGTGGATCTCAGTGAGTTTGAGACCAGCCTGGTGTCCAGAGCGAGATCCAGGATAGCCAGGACTGTTACACAGAGAAACCTTGTCTCAAAAAACTCAATAGACAGACGGACGAACGGACGGACGGACGGACTGACGGACGGATAGATGGATGGATGGATGAAGTAGCAGTTTTACAATCACTTTATACAAGAGTTTTGGTCTGATTCATTGTGCTTATAAAGGGGCTCATTAAAGGTTACAATTAATATCCTTTTTGATTGTACTACAATCATTGGTTAATAAGAATAATGAAGAATTCATGCCTAGTACTGTAAACACAGGCTGGTAAATTCATGAATGGTAGAGGAAAGCCTACTACCATCACTTCCCTAAGGCAGCATAATTCCCAACCACATTCTAAATTCTTTTCCTTATACTCACAGATAAGAGGAGCTTTCACTCCTCATCAAAGAAGCTTCGTTTTGCAGCAAATAGAGAACATTGCACAACAGGTCAAATGCAGAGAGCAAATGTCTGTGGGGTACCTATCTCCAACTGATACATCTACAACACAACTCCCATTCCTAAGGTTCAGGGAAGATCACACAAGAGGGAGTAAAATGATTAAATGAGTCGGAGGACCAGGACATCTTCTGTGAGATATTATCTTCTATATATGACAGGGAGCTGTACCCATAAAAATCTTAAAACTGTGACCACCTGAACAAAACTACACAATGACAGCCCTGGTCGACATGCCAACATGAATTTCCGAAGGCCCCACCCCTAGATGAAGAGTTACAGGCAATTAATGACTGCTAAGAAAGGGAGAATCAGTCTTCTCCATGGATGGCTCCTGGTAAATTATCCAATCCCAAATGGTCATCCTTAAACATATACATATGAGAAGCACTAGATGGAATCAGCAAGCTATATTTACATAAGCACACATGTAACAATTGTAAATAAAGAAGAAGAGGTCATGAATTTGAGAGGGGCTTGCAGGAGAAGTTAGAGTTGGGAAATATAAGGTGAAAATTCAGGGTTCATGTGTCAAATTCTGAAACAATAATAAAATAAACATAAATATCAATCAAATAAACAGTGAATAGCTAATGTATCAAATGAATGAGCCTTTCATTTCCCAGTCTGATTTTCCTGGAGATCAAATATATATGGAAAACAGTGGCATGGTGTGTTTAACTCACACCTCCTATCTCTCTAGCTCAAATTCTAAGTCATTGCCAGGTTGCAATGCAATATTTAGTCATGTTTACGGATGTCCTCACCAGAGGCACTTTACCACAATGGGTAGTGTTTGATAAACCAAGGCTGTAAGGACTCTACTAAACTCTAGTATTCATTTTCAAGCAGCATGTATTTCTCACAGAGGGAAGTAGCATGTGGGTGCTAATCTGGTAAGTAAGCCACATGGAAGTCAATCTGCTCTCCTTCCTGGGTTCTGCAACAGCCCATCTGAATGCATGAACTATAATTTACCCTAACTATTCTGCAATGCTTGCACGGCTCTTTAATCCATGCACTGCTGTCTCTCTTCTCATTATGTACTCAATGAAGTAGACTAAAATACCTACTTATGCCTTTCTTTACCTATCCAGGTCCTCCTGTGACTTTAAAACCTCATTTGAATGTACTAGGTACAATCTGTCTGCCTCACTTCATTTCGGATACAGATGAGCTTACATTCATATTGTGTTAAAAGTTCTCTATTTGGCATACTTTTTATATGTGACTAAAGATACTACAGACATAGACTTAACAATGATGAGGTAATATTAATACCAAGTTGTCTTGTATTTTGGGAAACATACCACTATCATTATCAGGTAAACTAAAAAGTGCAGTGAAAGATTACATACCATTATAAGAAGCAGTGAGCTAGTTAAAACAGAAGATAATTTGATCAGTGGCTATTTAGAGATATGCTGATATCAAGCAAGTCATTTAAATCTCATCTTTTAAACTCTACCTCTTGACATTTGACTCTACATTTGATAACTACATTTGATCTCTACATTTGACTCAGTTATATACTCAGATTCCATTGGTCTCTAAGGTGATTTGCCTTTCACACAAAGTAATAAAAGGTATTTTCTGTCTTGCATCTAATTCATAGAGAACTGATCAACATAAAGCATCACTGTCATTGAATAAAATGGTATGTTTGAATATGGGAAAGAATCTTACTGGCCAAAGAGTCAGTGTTAAAAATCAGTACTGGAAATACTGTCTTACTACAGATATACATGCCAAATGATGAATATTTAATCTCTACTATACAGTTGAAATGAACCAGAGGGCTAGAGGGTAAACAGTTTATAAGAGATTTATCTTAAATCGAATGTTAATGAAAGAACAGAGCCATGAATGGGTCATAATAAAAGTCCCTAACAAGTAAAAGTAAAAGTGTTTTTGGAAAAAGAAATGAATGAATGTCACTTTTCATATATTTATAATATTGGAGTTTTGGAAACTGGTTTTAAAACAGTCTAATCAAATCTATAGATTAGTAAACAAGATTTGGGAACGTCAATACTGAATATAGCCTAGGTGTTTCTTTTTGTATTTAATTTCTCTGCCTTAAAAGTTAATGAATTATATCTGCACTATGAATAATTGAATTGAACTCAAAAGAGTACTCCATATTCCAAGAACCTCCTACACCAACAGTTAAGAACCTTCCATCAAATTTAACTGACAGTCTGTGCTTCCTGTCTCTATTCTCCCAGGAAGAAGATGTGACTCGTGAAAGTCGTTTTAACTTCAGTGGTTATGGAATGGGTCACTGCCTCCAAATGAAGGATGGCACAGCTGTCAAGGCTACACCTGCCAATCCACTTCCACAACCCCCAAAAGATGCAGATGCCATCAAGAAGAAGTTTGTGGATCGGGCAAAAAGAATTGACACCATATCTCGAGCTGCCTTCCCACTGGCCTTTCTCATTTTCAACATCTTTTACTGGATCACATACAAGATAATTCGGCATGAAGATGTCCACAAGAAATAGATGTACCATATTAACCCTGGGACCTTCTTGCCTAAGTGTTGTGCTTGTAAATACACAGTAATATTGTCTTTATATCACTTTGACAGTGAAGAACATTGAGGGAGGGGGAGGGAGATCATGAGGGTGGGGTTTCTGACACCTACATGCAAAAATAGATAAGTTCTATGAGCAATGAAGAAAACTGTACAAAATTAAGGTGTTGCAGAATCACATGAGCATAACTCCCATCCATAGTCTTTAGCATTGTTCTTTCAGATGACACATCACTCAGACATGATGTGCAAAATCAAGTTCTTGAGGGCTGATTATCTTATGGTTTGATTTGGTTTTCATGAATTCTCGTACTGAAATGTTAGTTTAGTGCACACACACACACATAGAAAAATGCTTACCATCTAACCATAGTGACTAGTCTATAGTAAATTGAGGACCAAACTTTTTCAGGAAAATGCTGCCTCGTTTTTAAAACAAGCCTCCTGAGCTATGATCTTTACAATGTCTGTAATTAGTGTTCCACCCAAGAAATCCTTTTGTGGGTTGTAAATTCTTTCTACTTATCCAGAAAACAACAACAAAATAAACACAAATGACGAAGAACAGATTTCTACTCTCTGTCGTGTAGGTGTGCACTTTGATATTATTTTTTGTTCCTGGATATAAACTGGGGGTTTCATTGTGTATTGTGTAATTGATTTGCCAGTATATCCTCTTAAAACGAATGCTCATTTTATGTTAGATCAAGTTAGCCTACCATGTATATTTTTTCATGATGGCTATATTTATGTGTGATTTAAGTGCCCAAGTGTAACTTAGCTATTGCAGCTGCTCAGCCACGGTATTTATGGAGGTGGTGTGTTCTGAATGGTGTAGCTCAAATTAGCTTGAACTTCCCGTTTCTGCTCTCATTGTAGCTGTAACTACTGTCCTAATGTTGACTGACCTATAATTTCTACTTTCAATCTGAGTGAATATTGTTTTAAATATCCTTGATTAACTGAAAAAATTAAAACTGTACTGTGATTTTCACAACCCGGTGCCTTTTCGGTACCAGAGCTATGTGGTTTGAATCCTGGCTACATGTTTTAAGTAAGAAAAAAGATGTATTTTTGCTTACTCAATAGACAACCTGTAAAAATATATGGAAAGAATTACATTTTACATGTGCTGTAAAAGGGATTATTTTAAAAAAGCATTTGTTCAATTTCAGTAAAGATAAGTGTGCCATTAAGTTACCCAGTGTCTTTGAATTTTTGTACTAAAATGTAAATCATTTATGTGGCAATAATAACTTGGATGTTCATATGTGATCTTCCTCGTTTCAAGTGAACTTGAATCACTTATATACCTATTGTGTTATTTTTCTTTTCATTATATTTTTATTCTTGAGAATTTCATACATGTACACAATGAAATATGATCATATACACCCTTCAGTTCTTTCCTCACTCTTATTAGCAATCCACCCCCAAGGCTCAAAGAACATCATGGAGGAAGAAGCATAAAGAATATAAGAATTAGATGATGCGGAGGAATGCTGTGAACTACTATCTGCTGAACATGACAGACTGATAGCTGTTATATTTTTGATGTTTGTAGTAGTCAAGATAATTTTCTCATTGTAAATATAGAAATGGATCAGGTGAGAGAGGTAGAGACGGGGTTATCATGTTTCCAAGGCCAGAATGTACTCCATGACAAGTTTCAGGAGAGCTATGTGATAAAATTCTCCTACAAAATGAGAGAGAGACAGAGAGAACAACAATAGTAGTAACCAATGTAAACAAAATTTAAAACTGGGCACATTATGTGAGACATTAAAAATTCCAAGCCACCCAAAAATAATAAAATATGACAGTGAAATGAAACTTAAAAGATCTGTCTGGGTGGTGGTGGCGCATGCCTTTAATCCCAGCACTCAGGAGGCAGAGGCAGGTGGATCTCTGTGAGTTTGAGGCCAGCCTGGTCTACAAGAGCTAGTTCTAGGACAGGCTTCAAAGCTACAGAGAAACCCTGTCTCATCTGTTCCTGTTACCCATCCCAATTTCCATAGGAATGGGGATCTAAAATGAAAAAAAAAATTCTGAGAACCTAAGGGAAACAGAGTTAACTCACTGTAACCTTTGCAAATGTTCTGTAACTTAAGATATGTACTAAAACATTCTGAAGAAAATGTTTACTCATAAGTGAATATCTATAGCCTTTAAACCTATTTAAATACTAAATCATTTCTATAGAAAGGATATTGCAAACTGGGTAGAATTACAAATTTTGAAGAAAAGGCTAACTTAACTGTCTATCAATGTTGTGATCTTAGATTAAGTACTTCAAATTGTTTTAGTTTCCAAAGGGCTGACGAGGAAAAGTGAAGGTGAATCCACTCTTACCATGTTCAAAACACAAATTCACAAAAGCCAATAGTAGAATAGCGATTACTACGAATAGTATAGGATTACTTATCCTCTGCACAAGACACTTCAGAAGACTTTCCCTGGCCAATTGACTGTCATGCTTTTTGCATCATTACCAAAACATTACTTATGTCTTTTTCTGCTCCTTGACAAACAAGCAGAGTGAAGCCTTTCTTCTCCATTCTTTTCCTCCATTGGCCAAATATAAAATTGAGACTACTATTCTTCCTCAAATGTACCTGACTCTACAAATATCATAGAAAGGACACTGCCCTAGTTTCCTTTCTTTTGCTGTGATAAAAACCCTCTGATCACAAGCAACTTGAAGAGAAAAGTGTTCATTTGGCTTGTAGAAAGAAGCTGTGTTTTCATGGGTTTTCCACCTACCCACCAACTCTTAAGTGTTCTGTAGATATGTGTAATAATACTAGAAAAATAATGCTTTGCCAATTGACATATCACATGAGTTTTCCTCAACACAGAAGTTCCATGAGGTACCCATCTCCTACTGCAGTTTTCAGACAATGGAACCTTTTAAAGAATGTTTTCATTTCCACTATTTACCTTTCAAAGCTCATCAGGATGACTTCTATTTGGAAGTTTTTATGGCATATTCAAATACCTTAGTCCTGAATAGATACTACAAAGCAAACTAGTTGGAGATTTTCCAAAGCCATTCCAAAGAGTGCTAGCATTACGCACTTCATCTTTGCCACTGACCAGAAGTACCAAATTCAGAAAGCAAAATTGCCAATAGAGATTAAATGAATATCATTTTACATTTCACTGACTCCATTAATATCAAATAGAAATGTTCTAAAGAAAACACAAAACAAAATTCAATATTAACAGCTTTGGTAAGATATTTTTTAAGGATTTATTCATTTCCCAGTTTAAGCATGAAGCCAGTTTGCCTTATAAAGCTAAATTTTATGTCTGCCAGATATTCTTTTTGATTATTTCAACCTGTGCATCAAACATTTTCTTATTGTCACCAATTCGTTTTTAAATGCATAATTTGGATGAGCCAAACATTTGTTTGCATCAATCACAAAACAAAATAACAAAAAGTAGTAACAACTACTTATTCATTATAGTGCTCTGAAAAATGTTAATATAATTTAATGTGTGTAATTTTATTTGAACCTATCTACACTATCCAAGTTGGCATATTCACAAACAGTAAATATATACCCTTTGATCATACAACCACAAGAGCTTTATGGATTAAGAGCTCTGGATCAAATTAGTTCTCATATTAGATGTTGAATATATACAACAACTTCTCTCTTAATTCTTTAACCTGCATAATGTCACAGTAACTAAACTACCTAAGAAAAGTAAGACTTGGAAAGTAAATCAATACTAAATGACCCTCCCTCATGGATAATCAGATAAACTGGTAAAGAGAGCAAACAGTACAATATTCACAATGGAAATGCCTAAGAGAAATAGCACAAATACCATCTTCAAAGTGACTATAATGTCTTGTGTGACTGAATGGCCCCAAAGATATTCAGCTTGAAATCAAGACCAGGAGAATGCAATTTAAATGATGTATATTTCCATTTTGATGGATGAAAATGACCATGATTTTGTCACATATGTTCCCATATGAGAAAAGACACATTCTACCCGCTCCAGTGCAAATGCATTTTAAAAATCATAGGTAATGTGTTTCCCTCAAACTAAAGGCTGTGTACATTTGATGTTTATAAGTTGATGAGCCAGCATATGACACACACAATTCTGAAATGAGTGAATTACACTTAAAAAGGAAGCAAAGTTTTGGGATGCCCTTTGTGTAGTATGTTGAATGCTGACCTTCTTATGGTTGATTTCAGAACTGTTTGTGTAATCTGAGGACCTGGGACCAGGGTGAAGCTTCAGAGTGAAGACTGTAGCTTTATCCTGACCCCAGAGTTCATGGAACCAAGGGCCATTTATATGCAAGGATCAGAAGTAACCCAGAGTTAAATTCAGTAGCTTATACTTCTTGAGAAGAAAGATTGAGGGTTACAAAGAAGATGAAATAAAGAGAAGAGAATAACTGAAATTCCACTTTAAGACAAAAATCAAATCACACCACTCTGCTTTGACCTCTGTTGGCTTTCTGTCCTCCTCCAAGAACAAGCCAGAGAGCTCACTGTGATGTGATCAAGCCCACTTTTCTACCATGCCCTCCTGTTTCTTGGCCATCAACATAAGCACCTTGCTTGTTCTTAAACAGACAAACTGCTCTCCACAGGGCATTTACCTTCACTGTGGCACACTCTTTTCCTAGCTCAGAGATTGACAAGCCTTTTCTGTATGGACTTGACAATACAGGGTGTAAGGTACGAAAGTCTCAGTTCTTTGTGCAAGTGTTCTTCTCTGCCACTGCAATAAAGAATAGTCATAAACAATGAAGAAACAAATACATAGGACTGTTTTCCATTAACTTAACATTTTACTCAAAAAAGGAAAGCAAATAGATTTTTCCTGCAAGCAATCTGTTACTAATGACCAGTGACCCTCCCTCTGTCTCCCCCTCTTTCTCTCTCCCTACACGCACACACACACACACACACACACACACACACACACACACACACGGTATGGGAAGTCCTTCTGTATATGTATTACTTTTACTGGTTAATTAATAAAGCCAGTGGCTTAGTAGACTAGAACAAGGAGGGAATTCCAAGCAGATAGAGGAGTAAAAAAGGCAGAGTCAGGGAGACACCATGTAGCCACCATAGGAGACAGATGCCAGACACCAGATGCTGGATGGAAACTTATCTGTAGGCCATAACCATGTGATGATACACAGATTAATAGAAATGGGTTAATTTAAGACAAAAGAGCTAGCCAATAAGAAGTGTGAGCTAATAAGCCAAGGAGTGTTGTAATAATGCAATTTCTGTGTGATTATTTCAGGTCCAGGTGGCCAGAAAATGAACGAGTGGCTTCCAACTACAGATTGGCTCACCAACGTGGAGCTGACTACATCTATGTAAAACCTGAGAAAGCTTGAAAAAGGAATTCTAGACACAAAAGAACAGAATTTACTGCAGTTTCTTTGTAGCCACATTTTTTTTTCAGATAGGCTCCTTTAAGAGACGTCTTCCTGATTCAGCAATACTAGCAAAAAACAGCACAGTTTCTAAACAGCAGCTTCCTGGTGTGTGCTAGTTTCACGAACAACTCTGGCCCTTTCAGGAGGCTGAGCATTTAAATGGGGTCTGTGAGCAGCATGTTACAAATCGCTTAATGGTGACACAAACCCACTGTGACCCTGTAGCTAGGACAATGTATATGGATCTCAAAGGCAGTGAACATGCCTCTGATATGTTGGACTGGGCAGAGCCAAGAAGCAGTACCCTGTAGTTGTTCCTAGCCATGCCCACATTGCCTTTAAAGGAAAAAAAAAACACTCCTGGTCAAAATAATTACAGATACACACCCAATAAAGACAAATCCAGATGGAAAAGACCTATAAATGGGTGACAGTGTTGGATAAATGAACGTAGGCTTGGCTTGGGAGAGAGAATAAATAGTTATAAAAAGAAGCAAACAATTTTTTAAAAAGTAAAGTCTTTAAAGAGATGGAGTACAGATGGCCATAGATTAAAGGAGTAAAAACATTAAAATAAATATTAAACTTGTAGAGAAAGTAATAGAGTAAGAAAAGTCATGCAAATATGGAAAATACACAGAGAGTCTGGATTCTGTACATTATTGTGTTTTCTTTGAATCTTTGACTGTGAATGAGCTAAGTACAGAGAGACATTTCATTGTATGAGCTGCTAAGCTAAACGAATATATATATTTTAAAGGTATCTTGACTTGAAAATTTGGGTCTAAGGATATGTTGCTTTGAAAAAGAGGTTCTGCTTCTGTTTCCACAGAAGATGAGAAGCTGTGGATTCCTTCAAGGTTAATGAGGTTTGATGGACCAAAACCCCATGAAAGGTCTCCATAAACCCCCAAAATTACTTTGCCCAACAAAAAGCAGAATGCAGTTTGGAGATAACTATTTCCAAATTCCCAAATATTGTTTATAACTGTTTGTTTACATTTAAAGGGAGCTATGTTGTATAGATGAATACTTTGCATTGGTATGTATCTTGATACAATACCACTTGATACAATACAATAGACTTGATACAAATTTAAGGTCAATTTTGTTATATGTTTATTTCTGCTCTTGATTAAGGTATTGTGTTTGTGCAGCTCACTTAAAAATGTAATGTATAATTAAGAAATACAGGTTAATAGATAGTCATCTATAATAGTCAAGCTTGTAGTCATGTTAGTTAGGTTTTCTAGATGGACAAAGATGTATTTCAGATGGATAGTTATTCTCCAAACCTTTCAAAGACTAACAGAATATGGAATTTAAAATGTTTTAAGAACTTAGAACTTTTCATGACAATAAGACACACCTGCTCCTGGCAGCACCAATTACTTCAAGAAGAAGATGGTCATCTAAGAGGCTCCTAATGAAGTATGCTAGCCATTTGGGCAAGAAACTGCTCTTACCTGGACTGCTTGATGCTATACTGTATGAACTGGACATGCAGGATCCACGGAAAAATGACTGCTGAATTTGCCTAAAGGTGAGGAAGTTTTTCAGGATTTCTGCTTCATGAAAGAGTCTGCTAGATATTCTGCAGGACAGAGAAGAAAGTGACTGACAAACTGCCAATATTGGTAGAACTGTCTTTGAAATTTCCTGCTTTATGGAAAAGTCTGACGGATCCTATGAGCCCGTAGGCTGAAGATGGGTGACTGTCATGGCAGCAAGATGTCTCTGTCAATTCTAGAATTTTGGAAGTTGCTTACAATGTACTTCCTGTTTACTTAGGTAATATTAGGTCCTTCTGGAGTCTTTGATGGAGTTGAAGAATAGATAGTTATATTTATAGTTTTTAGTTATGATAAAAGGCAAGTAGATATAAATATTGTAACTATAATTCTTGCTTGATAATTACTTGTTGTATATAATTTTGCTATGTTAAAGATAAAACCTTCTTTTTATTTGAACAGAAAAAGGGAAGTGGTGTGGGAAATCCTTTTATATATATTTTGCTTTTATTGGTTAATGTTTCAGCCAGTGGCTTAGTAGAATAGCTCAAGGTGGGAATTCCAATCAGACAGGAAAGAAAAGGTGGAGTCAAGGAGATGCCATGTAGCCACCAGTGGAGACAGATGCTCTGAAACCTTGCCAGTAAATCATGAGCCTCGTTGTAATACACAGAATAGTAAAAATGGGTTAATTTAAGATAGAAGAGCTAGCTAGAAATAGGCTTAAGCTATTGACCACACAGTATTACAATTAATATAGTTTCTGTGTGATTATTTTGGGCCTGGGTGGCCGGGAATGAATGGGCAGCCTCTGGGTACACACACACACACACACACACACACACACACACACACGGTAGCTTCAGATTAAAAAGCAAAAATGTGTTTGTGATATTTTCAAGGTCTATATTTGTGTCTGGCACTCAGTAGCTGTCTACTTGATACAGCATTTGTTCAGTGAATCATAGTTCACATTTACCAAAGAGCTAATTTAGTGTTTGAACAGTAGGTTTAGAGAACGAACTAGAGAACCTTTTAGTGCCTCATTAGATAAAAATTGGAGGTAAAAATGTAACCAGATTTTAAATCTGTTTTTTAAAAAGAAAGATTTGTGCTAGATCCACATTTTCGAAAGTTCACTTTGAAAATTCCTCAGAGGTCTGTTAGCAGTCCCACATGGATTGGGTTCTTATAGTTTCCCATAGACTGAATATTAGGGGCATTTTCCTAGCTTAGACACAGAAGCACAGAACACACCGATGCCTGGACGATATAATATGAAGCTTGGCACAACACTGAAGCACAATCTATGAAAAATTGCTGCCTAGTTCCAGGACTCAGGCAAATGTTTCCTTTTCAGCTTTCTTATGGCTGTGGGATGCCTTTGCTTTACTTTACTAAGAGGGAAGCCAAGGTCTCACTCAAACCAAGAAAGTATACTCTAGTACTAAGCAGTCTCTCCAGATGGATAATTTCTCTGAATGACAAAACTTTAATTGTAATAGTTAACTATTATGTGGCATCAGTGTCATTTCTTATGCTACCAAAGCCCAGAGAGGTAAAGCATCATGTGGATGTATATTTGGGCTTGGAATCAAAATCTACTGATTTCTTACCATGATATCCCTTCATACTCCAGAAAGAGAAAGTTATGGGGTGCAGTTCTTTTAAATTATTGCAATTCCACATGATTATTTGTCCATGTTGCTGGAAGGCAGCTGTCATGGTCGTAAAGACATAGTTTTTGGAGTCACATCTGAGTTCAAAGTCTTCCTTTTATTTGCAGCGTTCTGATATGAAGTCTTTGTGTTTCAGGACTTAGCATAACACCAAATATGTCAATATTTACTTTATACAATTGCAGATGGGATTAGCCTGTTAAGTACCTGCACAGTTAAAGACTACAGAATAGGCAGTTTGATTTCATTTCCTGTTTACCATTAGTAAATGTTATTTTCCTTTGTGAATTTGCTTTACCCTATTTTAATAGTGCATATTATATAAAATAACTGGCTACATCATGATATTTTTATATAAATATACCATATACTTTAAGGTATTCATGCCCCATTGCCCTCTTTTATTCCTTCTACTTGTGTATATTTTATACATGAGAGAAAATATGTAATATTTATATTTCTATGTCTGCCTTATTTCACTTAACACAGTTATTTCCAATTTCATCTAAGTTACTGAAAGCAACATAATTTATTCTACTTTATAGCTAAATAAAACTCCAATGTGTATATATAATATTGATTCTTTACCCATTTATCTATTGATGGACATCTTGTCTGATTCCATATTTTGGCTTTTTGTGCCATAGTGACATTGATGACCAACTATCCTTGTCCTATCCTGACTCCCATATACTCAGGAATATGGAAACTCTTGTCTTTCAATAAAGTCTGCTGTTGCTTGTTTTGCTGCAACTACCATCAATTGCAATCATAATCTAACCATCATAAAAGTTAGTTGACCTTGTTTAGCTCATGTTAAGTCAATTATGTTGGTGAAACTTGAAAGCCCACAGTCTTCAACCCTATATAAATAAATATAGACAACTAAGATATGCTGAGAGAGATAAAAAATAGTCTTCCCATGGGAAAACACACTAATTGGTAGTACAATACCAAATGGTCAGCTCTGGAACCATATACATACAAGTAACATTATCCAGATTGAGAAGGTTTTATATATGTATATCTATGAATGCATAGATATACATTAATAAATTAATGAAATAAAAGTTGTGGACTTGAAGGAGAGTGGGGAGGCTTTCGGGAGAGGAAGGGGGAGGAAGAAGGAAGAATGCAGTAATTATAATATTGAAATGCAGAAGCGATAATATTTGAAATGCTAGCTGAAAGTAAAATATGTGTAAAAAAAGTATGAAGAAACTTCTTTGGTAACAGTTTTACTTTTATCTAATTTAGAAAGAAAAAGTTATGTCTGAATATAATATATTTTTATTGACTTTTATTTTTAATGCCTCCTCTCTGAGGGCTACAGTGGAACCTTTCAAAGGAAGGAAGTAACCAGCAGTACTCAAATAGCATGACATGATAATGTTAAGGTTGCAGTAATTCTGCAGTGATGCATATACCTTGATGGTAACCAATAGCTCTCTTACCAGGCTTAAGAACCATTCAACAAGGAAAAAACCATGCATGTTACTAGAAACATAGCCACCTTATTAAAGGCTAGTGAAGAACAATGTTTTGTTTTGTTTAAAAAAAAAAAGCTTAAGTCAGCATGACTAGGCAAGTGGGAGAAGTTATCAGAAGGGATAATATATATCATACATATGATATATTATCAATAAAGTTTACAAATAGTATTTGCATAAATTCTGTAAAATCATCCTGTGAGCCCAGAAAATGCTGTCCCATTTTCTTTCAATGTCTCACTTTATTCTCATATAAAATACAGAAGCAAAGTAGTCTTACATCAAAGGACCAAGCATGGAGAAGGTCTTCAGTACACACTATCCATCATAGTTTCAGCACCATAATTATTATCAACACCATCATCATTTCATACATAAGAAAACCTTAACATACCAAGGCTAACAGATGGTCCACAGTCCAGAAGGTAGCTCCTACTATCAGGTACTAGCCATTATGGCTACTGACAATGCCTATAAAACATAAACAATGATATCTGCTCCATCTCCCTACCTTTCAAGGAAGCTGTGAGAATTTTTTTAAATGTGAAATCAAAAGTCTCTGAAAATTGCTTCATGGGTAAGGAAACTAGGGAAAAGACAGGTTAAACAATTTGTCAATGACATTCCACTCATAAATGTCACACCCAAGATTCAAATACAGACAATATTTCAGCATAGTTCACATTCTTAGTTATCACTTTATGTTGATTCTTCAGTAAAATTAATTATGTTGGAAGGGATGCCACCAATTCCTATAAGATTTCTGGGTAAGATTTTGAATATTTTTGTAGATATTGTCATTTCTATATTGTAACTCTCCCTTCTGGTCACAACGTGTCCATTGCTGTCTGAGTCCTAGGAATTGTGATTCCCTGCAGAAAGAGACCCTGAAGAAATCAAGCTTATTAACAATCCTTCTAGGAGGGTGGCAGAGGATTTCAGGGCTCATGAGGAGCTTGTGGTATAAGGGACTCACGAGGAGAATGAGACTTTAGGAGATTCACAGTCTGTCTTTCCCCTCTCTGGGGCAATATAAAAAGTAAATAATTTCTGTGAGTGAGATTGATCAGTGGTGCAGGTTTTTGTCTAGTCATCCATGATGAGGGTAGGACTTCTCAATGGTGTTTCATCTCTAAGTCGCTTAAGGAACTTCCCAATAGTGTATTTGAACCCCAATAGCTCATTGGTTCAAAGGCTGGACTTCAAATTCTTTCTTTGGTCTATTTGTACCTTCCTTGTTTGCAATACAGGAAAAAATAGACATTGCTTTAAGTCTCTTAGGAAAAATCAAATGTTTCCTTTATTTCTCTACAATCATCCTATGAAATTTCAAAGGCTGCTATACAAAGTGAATGGCATAAAGCAGCAGAAATTTATTATCTTACAATTTTGGATCTTAGATACCAAGGTATGAATGTGGGCATGCTTCCTCTAAGATCTCTAGAAAGATTCCCTCTTTGCTTCTTCCTGCCTTCCAGTGGCTGCTGGTAGGAGGCTCTTTGCCTTGTAACTCTATCATTCCAACTTTTGCTTCTGTCTTTGCATAGCCATTTTCACTTACTATGTGAAATCTCCTGTTCCTTTTATGGTTTGTAGTGTGTGTGTGTGTGTGTGTGTGTGTGTGTGTGTGTGTGTGTGTGTACATGTGAGTTTTCAGGTACATATGCAGGGTACATGCCTGTGTGTGCATGTGTGTAGAGGCCAGATGTTATTCCTCAGGCACCATCTACATTTTTTTCTTCTCTTTTCTTTCCACTTATTTCTAGGCAGGGTTTTTAACTGGCATAGAACTCCCCAAATAGGCTAGACTTGCCAACCAGTGAGACCCAAAGATCTGCTTTGTCTCCACTTCCCTGGTTCTGGGATTACAAGCATATGACACCACACCCAACATTTTTTTTTATCATGGACTGTGGGGCTCAAACTCAGATCCTCACCTTTGCATAGAAAACACTTTACTGCCTGAGCCATCTCCCCAACCCTCTCTTTCCCGATAAGAACACTTTGAAGTGCCTATCCTAATCTAGTGTGATGCCATCTTAATTCATTGTAACTACAAAATCTCTTTTCCAAATCAGAATACATTCTGAGGTTCTGAGTGGATATTAATTTCAATAGAGAATCTATTCAACCTAGTACTAGTGCACATCGACTGTGTCTTTCTGGTACCTAGCCCAATGTAAGATACATACATCTTCTACTATATATAGCTTACTGGATAAACACACAGGCACTGGAGTAAGATTGCCTGAAATCAAATGGTCTTTCTGCCTCCAACATCTGTGAGCTTTTGGGCAATGGTCCTCAAAGCTTTATGCCTCAGCGTCTTGATGCTTAAAATGATGCCAATTTCTCAGGGTTCTAATGAGATTTAAATTAGTTCATTCAAGTCAAGTGTTTAGAACAGTAACTAGCCCATAACAATAATAATCAACAAAGATTATTAACATTATTTTTAGATGACAAATACAAATTTGCTAAATAAACTAATGAAAGCAAGGAGTGCTAGAAAGCACTAAAAGGAGCCAGTATTCATGCTGTTAATATTATAAAATATTTTCCCATCAGCTCTTTTCTGCGCATCAATGAACTTTCAATTTAAAAGAGAGAAGGCTATAAGAGCAAGAAAGGTAAAAGGAAAAGGCTTTCCTTCCCTTCCCCCTTGGGGCAAAGAAGAAAAAAAGAGCCATGGAGAAGTAGTATTATTTCTAAGAGACCATGCTAGGAAAATGGAATTGCTTTTCAGAAAGTAGAAGATTAATACCTGGAGGGTCTAAAATGTAATTATGGTATTGATCTCAGAAAAACCTTGGGTGGGTCTAGCTATTTTTTTTCTTTCATTTTTGCTGTCTGGTATCATTAAAATGGGCTCACACATCAGGATACGCAGACTGCAAAGTGTCTGAACAGCATACATCAAGACCTGCAAAAGAATAGTGTTAATCAGTCCCAAAAGGTATCTCTCAAGGTAATATCCATAGCATGCCAGCATGACTCCCTCTCATTAGGCAATTTTCCTAATGGCTTTAGGAACTGATTTAACAAGCTGTTAAGTGGCAAGGCAAACTTTGCTTGCAAATCAACCCAAAGGTTCTGAGTTCTATCTTTATCCATCCTGTGGGGAGACCGTAAGAACAGGACTGAAAATGAGTTCAAGAGTATCTTACATCTTTCTTGTGGCCCCTCTGAGGAGATGACCTTTTTTTTTCAAGTTCAAACTGTATCTCCTGTGAAAAGATAGCTAAGGTCATTGAAGTTTGAAAGTTCTACAGTGGACAGGTGTTTACAAATAGGCCCTAGGAAACCACAAGCCCTTTTGATTCTGCTGAAGGGGGGGGAAGGCAAAGGAATTTGTTTTCCTTTTGCATATGCCCAGAATCAAAATCGAATGGTTCCTCACTTGGCAAATATAAGTCCTTTGCTTCTGCCCCTTCCAATCAGCAGAGAATTATGCACCCACTGCCTTCCTCGTTTGGCTGGGCAAAGGCAGAGTCCAGCACTTTAGAATTTCTTTTTTGTTCTTTCCTTTTCTATTTATTAATCTTTTTATTCCTGGACTAAATATTTTACTTTAATTTTTTAAAACAATCTTTTCTCATTTTACATACCAATCTTAGTTTCCTTTCCCTCTCCTCCTCCCGCTCCATCCACCTTTCACACACCCCATACCCCATCCACTCCTCAGAGAGGGTAAGGCTTCTCAACAAAGCCTAGTGCATTGCATTGCTTTGAGTCATGAACAAGTGCCCCCGGCCATGTATAGGCTGAGCAAGGCATCCCTCCAAAGAGAATGGGCTCCAATAAAACCAGATCATATACTAGGGATAAATCCTCCATCCACTGCCCTTGGCCCCACAGACTGCTCCAGTCACACAACTTTCACCCACATTCAGAGGGCTGAGTTTGGGCCTATGCTGGTTCCCCAGCTGTCAGTCTCGGGTCAATGGGCTCCCACTAGCTCAGGTCAGCTGTTGCTGTGGGTATCCTCATCATGGTAATATTTATGACTCCTTTGCTGATATTATCGGTCTCTGTGACTGTACTCTGGGAGCTCAGCCCAGAAACAAGACATCAAAATACCAAATAATCCAATTAAAAAATGGGGTACAGATCTAAACAGATAATTCTCAACAGAAGAATCTCAAATAACCAAGACGCTTAAGGAATTGCTCAACATTCTTAACCATCAGGGAAATACAAATCAAAATGACTCTGAGATACCATCTTACACCAGTCAGAATGCCTAAGATCAACAACACAAATGATAGCTTATGCTGAGGAGGATGTGTAGTAAGGGGAACACTTCTCTATTGTTGGTGGGAATGAGAACTTGTACAACCACTCTGGAAATCAGTATGGCAGTATCTCAGAAAATTGGGAATCAACATACCTCAGACCCAGCATATACTCTTGGGCATATACCTAAAGGATGCACACTCATACCTCAAGGACATTTGCTCAACCCTGTTCATAGAAGCATTCTTCCTAATAATCAGAACCTGGAGACAACCTAGATGCCCCTCAAGTGAAGAATGGATAAAGAAAATGTGGTACATTTACACAAGGGAGTACTACTCAGCGATAAAAAACAATGACATCTTGAAATTTGCAGGCAAATGGACGGAACTAGAAAAAAAACATCCTGAGTGAGGTAACCTGGATCTAGAGAGACAAACATGGTGTATCATCATAAGTAGACATAAATCAAAGAATAACCAGCCAATAGTCCATGACCCCAGATTAGCTAGTCAACAAGGAGAACCCTAAGAGAGACATACATGGATCCCCCTGGGAAGGGGAAATAGACTATCCTGAGAAAATTGGGAGGGCGGAGAAGGGAGGGCAGAAGGGGAGGAGGAGTGGAGAAGGAAAGTGGGGAAGAGAACATGAAGGAACTAGATGGTTGAGATGGGGGAAGAACAGAGATGGAGAGCAAGGAAAGAGGTATCTTGACTGAGGGAGCCATTATGTGGCTAGCAAGAAAACTGGCACTAGGGAAATTGCCAGGATTCCACAAGCATGACCCTAGCTAAGCCCCTAAGCAATAGTGGAGAGGGTACTTGAATTGGCCTTCCCTGTAATCAGATTGATGACTACTTTAATTGTCATCATAGAAACTTCATCCAGCAACTGATGGCAGCAGAGACAGAGACCCACAGTACTTTAGGATTTCTGACGGCCTCCAAATCCAATGAGAGAGATTAAGACTTGGAGGTGCTGGATGTTAAGAAAGTGCTTTAGCCATAGCTCATCCTGAATGTGTTAGGAGCCCTCCAGGGTAGGAGGTGAAGAACAAGTTGAAGTTCTGTTTTGGTTTTTATCTTCCTTTTATTGAAAATAGATTTTCTTCCCTCACATGATATATTCTGATTATGAAATTCCCCTCCCTCTACTTCTCCTACTTCCTCCCCACCTCCCCTCCCAGCCAATGGCCTAACTTTCTGCCTCTCATTAGAAAACCAACAGGTTTCTAAGGAATGGTATGAAAATATAATAAAATAAAGCAAAAACTAACACATCGGAATTAGACCAAACAAACAAACTGAAGGAAAATAGCCCAAAAGAAGGAACAAAATCAGAGTCCCACTTGTTTACACACTCAGAAATCCCATCAAAACACTAAAGTAAAAGCTATAACATAAACAGAAGCCTGGTGTAGATCTGCATAGGCCCTGTGTATGCCCCTTCAGTCCCTTTGAGTTCATATGAACTTTGATCATGTTGATTTAGAGGTCCTTGCTCTCCCAGTGCCCTCCATCCCTTGTGGCTCTTATACCCTTTCTGCCTCTTCTTCAGGGCTCCCTGAGCACTGAGTGGGAGGGATTTGATGGAAACATCCCTTTTAAGGCTGAGGGTCCCAAGGTCTCTCATTCTCTGGATGATGTCTGGCTCTGAGTTTCTGTGTTTGTTTCCATCTGCTGTATGGTGATGATTCTATAATGATAGCTGAGCAAGGCACTGATCTATGGGCATAGCTAAATATTATTAGAAGTCATTTTATTGCTATGGGTTTTGTTTGTTTGTTATTTCGCAGTATCGTTTGGCTTTACCCTAGGTTCCTGAGTTATCTAGTCTCAGGTTCTTGGTCATGCAAGTAGTGCTGGGTGTGGGTTCCATCTCATGAAGTGGGCCGTATGTCCAGTCAGATATTGGTTGGTGACTCCCACAAGCTTTGTGCCACCATTGCTCTAGCTTATCTTGCATGCTGGCCACCATTGCCAATTCAAGGGTTTGTGCTTACGTTTCTACTTCGCTAGCATGCAGAGTATCGTCCTGTACAACAGATGCTAGAACATAGGGGTGCAGGCTCTATATAGACATCAGCTTGACTTCTTCATGCTCAATGGGATGTGTAGGTGTTGTTGTCAGCAACGGGGCCTTGCTGTCAGCTTGTGACGAACAACCTATAGTCTTGGAAGTAGCCTGTGTTGCTTGGGATTTTCTTGGGATCCCTTAAGCACACAGCTCAATTATCTATAACCTTATTCCAGGACTGGAAGTTTCATTTGGGAACAAGAGATGGCTAGTTGCAATTCTGTCTTCCCCATTATTTGTCAATTACATTTAGGTCACCTTCATATATGAGTATTTTTTGGCATCTTCTACATATAAGGTTTCCCTGCTACCCCCTGAAGTATACTGTAAGTTTAGCTCTCTCCCTCCCCATATTCCTTCCCTTGTTCCCCTTTCCTTCCTCATTTGCATTTGATCCTATTATATGCCCCCACCCACCTATAACTATTCTATTTCCCTTTCCTAGGAGATCTCTCTGTCCCTCCTGGTCCCTTATTCTATGCCTACTCTCTGAGGTTCTACAGATTGTAACTTGTTTATCAATGACTAATCAATTGCTATCCACATATCAGCGAATACATTCCATATTTATCTTTCTGTGTATGAGTTACCTTGCTCATTTTTTAGTTCCATTCCTTTACCTGTGATTTCACGATTTCATATTTCTTAATGAGTGAGAAGTACTCTACTGTGCAAATGTACCATATTTTCTTTATCCATTCTTCTGTACAGAGACATCTACGTTGTTTCTAATGTCTTTCTCTTTTTTGTTGTTGTTTTCAAGGCAGGGTTTCTCTGTGTGTTCCTGGCTGTCCTGGAACTTGCTCTGTAGACCAGACTGGCCTTGAACTCAGAGACCAAACTGCCTCTGCCTACCATGTACTGGGATTAAAGGCGTGTACCACCACCACTTGGTTTGGTTGTTTTAAATTTCTCACTATTATGACTAGATCAGCAATGACCACGGTTGACCAAGTGTCCCTGTGGTATGATGAAGTGTCCTGTGGGTACATGCCTGAGTGATACAGCTGATTTTATGCTTAAGGTCTTTAGGGGAACCAGTTAATTTACAGTAAGATTTGTATTACATTTTTAAGTCAAAATATTTAGTATTCTGTGTCCTTTTTAAAGAGAAACTACAGGAGCTACAGATAATCTAAAATAGTTGGATTTTATTACTCCAGAATGAAAATGAGAAACAAAAATAGAAAGAAAAGCAGAGATGGAAATACAAAGTCACGTGCTTGTTTAAAGATCTTGGGTTTATTTTGTAAATAAAAGGATTATTATATAAGATTCTATGCAGGGAAAATATGATGAGTTTTTGACTTATGCATGTAACTTTCTTTTTTTTCCATACATTGTTTTGTTTTATTTTTTCCATTCAAGAACATAATTAAAGAAATAAAATTTTTACCTTTCTTCCCCTTCTCCCGGTCCCCTCCCACCCCTCCTCCCTCCCCCTTCTTCCATGAAAGAGGGCATGGTGCCCTGCCCTGTTGGAAGTCCAAGGCCCACCCCCATCCCTCCCGGCCTAGGAAGGGGTGCATTCAAAAAGACTCGGTTCTCAAAAAGTTAATACATGCAGAA
>PVIU01024731.1:0-25002 GCA_004026605.1 Ondatra zibethicus
TGCTTTTTCTTGGTTTTCTAGGGTATCTTTGAGGAATTTATTCATTTCTTCTAACTTTTTGTTAGTTTTCTCATCCCTTTCGATAAAGGAGTTTTTCACCTCTTCTTTAAAGGACTCTATAATTTTCATAAAGCTACGTTTAAAGTCAATTTCTTCTACTTCATCTGGGATAGGTTGCTCGGGCTTTCCTGTTCCATAAGCACTGGATTCTGGTGTTATCATGTTGGTTTTCAGGTTGTTGGACGAATTCTTTGATTGGCGCCTGCCCATCTCTTCTGAGAGTTGCCTGCTCTGCTTGGTTCGGCTCCGCTTGGCTCCCGGGGTCAGGGTCCAGATGAATCCGCGGAAGCAGGGTCCAGATGACTCCGCAGAAGCTGGTTGGGCGAGGTTCCCGGTCCCAAGGGCAGGCCTACTGAGGGTTGCCCGCTCGGCTCGGCTCTGCTCCGTGGGACAAAGGAGGCTTCTAGCAGGGGACTCGCCCTTCCCACAAGGCCTCAGCCCGGGTAGGCCGAGCTCGGGTGCAGCCAGGACCACGCAGATGAGAAGCTCGATACATTTTCTTTATTTCCCATATTCCATCCCATGTTTTTGGAGCTGCACATTACTTTTTCTCATCTGTAACAAACATAAGACTCTTTCTTTTCTCATTAGGTATGAAGTTATTTAGCGCCTGCAGCATTCCCCTGATCCCAAAGAGACCATCTTTCCCTACTCCTAATGTTCAAGATTTACCCCTTTCTAGCATTTTCATATGTAACAAAGTTGAAAGAATTTTATGATGGACTCTCGTACTTATACCAAGATTCTACCATTAATATTCCATATGTATGAAGAAATCCCCAGTCCCCTATTTGAATATTATTTACTCTAATCGACTGTACTTTCATGCAGGTGATTTCTTCCTCTATTTTTCAGTCTGAAACTAAACAGGATATTACTGGGGAGAACAGATCCTCCCAAAGCCACACACAATGGCAAGTGCATGTATGGTATCCACTAACTCATTTTATATTTTGAAACACATCAAAGTATGTTGTTGTTCTGAAACAGAATTTTAAAAAGCGATTCTAAATCATAAGTCAACAACTGTTAATTTACCCATATGTCTTATTTGCACTATTTATTTGTCTATTGTTTCCATTTCCATCTGGTCATCCACAGCAGGACATTTCACCTCTTCACCACGTGAGTGCAGCTTTGTCATTTTTGCCAAGCATTCTCTGGGAAGTGCCATCCTGTGAACAAATAAAAAAAGCACAGGACTCAAACCTGAGGAGTCATGTGTGGATTTTGCTCTATTGTGATCTTGGAAGTCTGTCTGCCTTGCTTTCCAAGTCTGTGAATGGATTTCCAAACTTCGGTCTGTCTTCCCAAGTGCCAGTCTGTCCATTCCAGGAGAGAGTATAAAGATGAGAGAACAATTTAAAGCACACATAACATCTATCAATAGTCAATAAAAACAGTCAGTCAGCTTGGAAGCTCATTGAACAGCACATGATGACTGTTGCACTTGCCATTGCTTGGGGCTGTGGGAGGATCTGTTCTCCAGGGACATCCCATTTAATTTCAGAGTGACAGAAATAGAGGAAGAAATGACCTGCTTGGAAGTATAGTGGATTAGAATAAACAAAATTCAAGTAGGGGGCTGAGGATTTCTTCTTGGCTCAAGTTATGCCTGAACTTTGTATTATTTTGCCTGCCAAGAGATATAGCAGTCTTAGGATATTTATGGAGGGTTTGACTTGGATCTTTAGACTTTTGGAGAAAAAAAAAAGAATTTCTTGAATGACTCTATGCAATCAGGTAGGAATGTGTGGCACCTATGAGGGGTAGGATTTCTATGTCTTATTTCAATTTTGTTACATAGTTCCAAATTTGAAATGGAAGGAACTCCAATTTCTTTGGTCTCTAATGTGCAGAAGCACAAAAGGGTTAACTGCTGAATCATTGATGGCTTTTTAGCTTAATGGGCCTCTTTGCGGACAGGGACTAAAAAGCTGAGTTCATGAGAAATGAGTCTATCGCTTAATGATAGCTCTACACGGAAGAATTAAGAGACACAAATTGCATCTTCTGCTACATCGTTAAGCAATTCCTGCATGGTGGTAAGGTATAAATGTGTATGACCATCAGCAAAGTCAATTCTAATCACATTTTAGTTGATTCGAGATGTATTTGATGTGTGGTAAAGGTCGAAGGAGGTGGGGAAATATTACTATTCCCAGCTCCTTTCTGCTCCTCCCCATCAAAAGCTTATATAAGCATCAGATCATCGCTCTTCAGATGAATATGCCCCAACGCCTTCTCTTAGGAATTTGAACCATCAGTATAGGCCCTCTGCTGGACCACCGTGATGTAGAGCTGCAGTTTCCTATTATATATCTTTCAACATGGAGGGGGGCAGGAGCAGGCATACTCAACTGTGAGGACGACTTCTATTGTGTATCTGTCTCAGTTTTTATTTGTCTTATTTCCTTATGTTCTTCACAGAGTTACAACTCATGTTTAGTATCTGCAATAATCTTTCTTTTAAAAATAATTTATTTGTGACTTAAAGTGTCTCTGAATTATAGGCATATCTGTAGTCTCTTGGGTTGCTACAATAAAATATCTAAATGAACCTTTTCTAAACAAAAGAAATTCATTGCCGCCAGTTCTTGAGGCTGAGTTCAAGATCAGGGTACATCTGTTTGGAACTCTACTTCACATATATAGCACTTTCTTCCTGTGTCCTTACATGGTAGAAGGAATAGAAAAAGATTGCTCAATTATTTTGTGTGTATACAATGTGTGTGTGTGTGTGTGTGTGTGTGTGCATGCATGCACACACATGGAGGCAGAGGGGCAAGCTGCGAGTCCTATTCTATCACCCTCTGCCTATTCGCTTAAGACATTATTTCTGTAAAACTGGACCTAGGTAGTAGCCAGTAAGTTGCAGTGATCCTCCTGTCCCTGCCTTCTGTGCAGCCATTCCTAGATTTGTATTATGTGTTTGTGCTGGGACAGGTCCTTTAAGCTTGTGTAGCAACCGTTCACCTACTCTGAGCATCTCTCCAGCCACCTTAGTCATCTTTCCTGAACCTTACTTCATTACCCACCAGTTCAGAATGTTTAACATGTGAATTTGCAGGGAAGACATACTCAGACCATAGAAGATAGAATTTCAACTGCAGGATGATGTTGATCAGATGATTATCGTAGCACTCAGCAACCAAACTCTTACATACCACATTTTATTTTCCTTCAATAGAATTAACAATATAATTCTATATGCTGGCATAACACTCCTGGTCAACTTTTCATTTATTTCTTCAACTGTTGGAAGAGTTATCCTTTGCAATATAAATCTCTGCCACGTGTTGCCCTATGAAGAAAAGAACATATGGGTCTCAAGAACTATGTTTGCTTGTTTGTTTAAAGGCTGACTATGCAGCTCAGGCTGGTTTTGAACCCAGGAGGATCCTCCTGTCTCAATCTCCCAAGTGCTAGGATTACAGATGTGAGCCACTGTGCCTTGCTTAAACACTGGCTCCGTTTTGCTCTATTGTGGTCATGGAGTTTTGTAAGTTTGTAGTTTCCCTCTGTGAATGGAGGTTCAACTCTCAAATCCAAGAACACATCCTTTGTTCATTGCGGCTGTACGATCAGGTAGACGGAACAAAGAAAATGGCAGAAGCAGAAAGTAATTCCAGTTTCTGTCAAAGGAAAGACAGGGGAGAGGTTGGACAAGGACAGTTGGTATGCCGTTGAAGGTGGGTGCTCTTTTGAGGTACTGTATAACTCCAGTGGGAACCCTAGCATCTCCCCTGCCCAGTATTCAGATCTCTGTGTTCTCTGGTGTGCCGGGTGAGACATGCTCTTTGCAGTTGTGTAACTTGTTATGCTCTTCTGAGTAGACAGAAAGAATGCTGGGGTTTGCAGTTGGGAATTTGATGAAAAGACCCAGATGCTGTAAAAGAAATACTCTGAGCGTGTAAAAGTAAGTTGTTTGAAAATCCCTGTGTAGTGAGAACTCCACAGAAGATAGATGCAAGAGGTTTGCTTGACAGTAGGAGTTCTAAGCTTTCTGGTGCCACGTAGTAGGAGTTTGTTTTTAAAAAAATGTTGTTTGAAAATTCTTCTTTTACTCAACAGCAATATAAATTTTGTCCCCTGCTCTGTGCTTGGTATTGTTATAAATTCTGGGAGCACAGTGCAGCTGTGTATAGAATCTATTATACAAGATAATGTTGCTCTCTGCAAGGTTGGAGCTTCCATTTTGGAGGTTGGGGACAGAGAGTGCACGGATACAATACATTATACATCACATAGCCTATCCAGTGACGACATGTGTTATGAAAAAAAAGATCACTAAATAACTGAGCAGGTGTGGGGAAGGCTGGGAAGCTGAAGTAGTGGTGAGGTGTTTGCAAATTTAGATACAGGCAGGTAGTGTGGGAGGTCCTTCTGTATATGTGTTGCTTTTATTGGTTAATGAATAAAGAAGGGGGAGACAGGGAGATGCCATGTAGCCACTGCTGGGGAAAGACACGCTGGAACCTTGCTGGTAAGCCACATCCACGTGGCAATGCCCAGATTAATAGAAATGGGTTAATTTAAGATATAAGAGTAAGCTAGAAATACATTTAAGCTATTGTCCAAACAGTATTGCAAATAATATAGTTTCTGTGTGATTATTTCGAGTCTGGATGGCCGGCAATGAACAAGAGGACCTTCTACTACAGGCAGGCAAGGTAGCGTTCAGAAGGAAGGTGACATTTAAACAGAAACTGGAAGGACATGAGAAAGCCACCATCTATCAGGTAGAACCTCTGTGCATAGGGAACATCCCTGTCAAAGTGCCTCTGTTTACATGTGTTTAGTGTCTCAGAAGCAGTAAGAGTCTAGCTAAATGTGTGTGTGTGTGTGTGTGTGTGTGTGTGTGTATGTGTGCGTGTGTGTGCGCAACATAAGTTCAGCTGTGAGAATACAAGGTGCAGGCAAAAGATATATGGCTTCAAGTTAATTTAACTTGGAGAGAAATGGGAAACATTAGACACGCTCCAGTTGTGCCTTTTAATTATATCATTACTTAATGTGCAGAGATGGTTATTGTACAGTATCATTTCTGAAAGGTATTTTGGGAAATTGTGCTTCTTCTTAACGCAGCCCATGTGGTCATTCAGGTCACAGTTGGCTCTGTTTTCAGTAAACAGCCTTCCACAGAGAGACATTTGTTCAGGAATAAGTAAATGAACACATGAGGTAAGTCCCCCTTTAGGGACTCCTCAAGCTGTCGTATTTTTATTGTCCTCTACCCCCTTTCCCAGCCTGGCCTCTCTCTATTCACCCCATCTTTGTGTGCTGCAGTCGCTTCTAACTTAAATATTCTTTCCCAACCTCCTCCAGTGGTTCCAATTTTCATTTATAGTTGAAGGTCCATGACTGCTCATGGTGGCACATATCTGTATCCTGAGTCCTGGAGAGGACTGAGTCTAAGGCTAATCCATGTTGTACAGTGACTTCTAGGACGTCCTCTGTTACATAGCTGACAAGCTCTATTTGCCACAGGACGTCTTCATCATACCCTCTTGCACCTTCACTGGGTGTTTTAGGAGCCTAAAAACACCATCCGTGTGATCCTCAACCGTTAGTTTATTCTGTAGATCTGCATAACCCCTTGGTATATTTAAAGCCCTCTGGCCGAACACTTTCTGTGTTAGGGGATGGGTACCTAAATGAACACCAGCATTTCTGGAGGTACTTGCACCTAGTCTTTAGTAGAAACTGACTGGGTAAGAAAGGTTCAGGGACTTGAGTCATTTTAGGCACAAATGAGCACAGAACGGACAGAGTCCAAGATCTACCTTACACATGACACCGTCATTTTTCTACCCATCGTATGCCCTTTTAGCAGCCAATTAATTTACTTCACTCTCTTCCAATCAGCAGCGGCCGCGTCCCGGGAAGTTTGACCCGCGTGAGCTACCGTAGGGCCCCTCCCTCCGCCACTCTGTTCCGGGCCAACATGGCGGCCTCCGAGTCAGTGCCGGCTTCCAGTCCTTGCTCTGCAGACGAGGAGGAGACAATCCTCTATGACTTGCTGGTCAACACCGAGTGGCCACCTGAGACAGAAGTGCAGGTGAGCCGGACCCTCCTTGAAGGCGGTCGGCGTGACGCGGGCGCGTGGCGTGTGGAGCCACGTAGCAGTGCCACGCAGCCCAGGGGAGCTGGGATGGCAGCTGTGCTGTCATCTGGCAACGGCGGGGCGGCTGGGTCTGGGGCTCGCTGAGGGGTGTCTGTGGAGTCAGAGTTCGGCTATAGGTCCTCAGTCAGGCTGTCACCCCCTCGGGTGGTTTCGGCTGCCTTAGAGGGAGGGGGTCCTTACTACATCCGGACTTGGCTTGCTCTCTTGTTCTCTGTGGCGGGAGAATTTTGCAGGACCCTACGGTCTTCTCGACATCTCAGTAAGAGGCGTGTACATGTGTGGTTTGTCGGTGTGTGTGTGCACAAGGTCTTCTTGACATCTCAGTAATAGGCGTGTACGTGTGTGTGTGTGTGTGTGTGTGTGTGTGTGTGTGAGTGATCTGCCTGCCTGCCTGCCTGCTTGTCTGTACACCCGGGTCCCAGAGATGAGTTGTCTTCAAGGAACTTCCACTGTGGAGGAGAGAAAACCGACCAGTGACCGTTTTCCTTACCAAGCCTTAAGTGGCCGTTTGAGCAAAATGCGAAGGGAGTGAAAAGAAAGAAAGAAGCTGCAGTCGAAGAAGCTGCGGTCGTTCTCCAGGTCTGCAGGAGACGAAGTATGGTGTTTGCTAACTTCTGGACCCTGGAGTTACTAGTTTCCTAGGGAGAGCCTTCTAATCATAGGGTGAAGAACAGGACTCCCAGGACCATTTATTTGACAAATCATACAGAGGGTATGACATGCCAGTGTATTAGGTCCTGGGGAAGCAGCATGACCACAAAGGACTTTTATTAAAGATTACTGAATCCAGTCCACTGAGCTCCATTGCCGTCTTTTCTGAGTGTTTATTCCACTTGTCTTAAATTATGTCTTGTATGGGCAGAGATCTCCATATATTGTTTTTATTAATTCCTGCTTCTCCTGAATAATGTGGACATTTTGTAGATTATGAAATTAAGAGGCTGTTTTGTGCTGCCTTTTAGTTGCATAAAGACACCTGACACTTCTGACAACATCTGTAATAATGTCTCAGCATGCTTAACATTGTACATTGATTTAAAAACAGCACAGTGTCACCTTGTACGGAAACCTCATTGTACTTTGCCCTCTTGCATCTCTCTTTATTACAGATTTGCATATCTACTCAACACAGCTATTGACCTCTAGGCTCTGCATCTGATTTACTTTTCTATACCTCCGCGGTGCCAAATTGTCTCCTGATGATTTCTTCATGTTTGTCAAGTGGGCTTCTTAGGGAATAATGTATCTGCACTTGCTGATGCTTTTGTTCATTTTATTCTTGGTAGGAGTTTAATAGAGTACTTACTATACTTTCATATAGTACTCACCATAGGAACTATTGTTATTCTTTATCCTACAGCATTCAGTTTATAATTATGGAGTCAAATTATTTAATGTACTAGTTATATCTGTGTTTTGTTAATAACATTGTCTCCATGGATACACAATAGATAACTACTTTTCCTCCGAGTAAAATTTGTTTTTGGTTTCTGTGGTCTACCTAAGTCAACTGTACTGACTTGTCAACAAGTATAGTCTTGAATGGTAAAACCCTGACCTTTGTCTGGCCCTACACATCATAGGCAAGTTTTCTACCATTTAGATACACCTCAGCCCAGCCCCTGGCTTTTTTTGTCTTTTTATTGGTGTTTTGATTTGAAAACAGTTTCTAGCCTCACTTTTGTGTTCTTTCTGACATGTACCTATAGCTGTCAATTGCACTCTTAAGCCACTGCACACAGTCTAGGTGATGTTATTTCAGTCTGGAAGAAGTTTTAAAATACTGATAGTACTCAATTCTCTGGATAGAAATAAAGAAGTTTAAATTAATATGTTGTAAGTATTGTAAAATTAAAAAATGTAAGTTTAAAACATTTTTAATTTTTTTTAAAATTGTAGCTTAGAGGCAACCGAAAGCATGGGGCATCATTCATCATCACAAAAGCCATCAGAGGTAAATATGACTCGTGTTTTATGTATTACATAATTAGTGGACAGTTTTTTCTCATTTCACAACTGTGCAATTCTAGACAGCCTAGTGATTTAAAAAGGTTCTTTTAGACTTCTGTTATAAAACCTGATGAAGGTAGTTAGCATACATATTGTCTGCCTTTAATCTTATATGTAATTATTCTACAGATGCATGTATGTGTGTGTGTGTGTGTGTGTGTATGTATGTAGGTTTTCAGTCTTACCTATCTCTAACTCAGCGTAGAACTAAACTGTAGCCTAGGTTTAGCCATTACCTGTGTTATACCAGGAGGTGATGAGCCCAGTGTGAGACACCATTTCACATGTTTACACAGAGGTTCAGATAGAATGTGAAAAATATTCAAATTACAAATGTGATTAAATTGAGCATTCATTTAACCAATGATAGACTTTACATATAAACCAGCAAGAGTCTGAAAAAGAATTGAGCACTAGCCTTTTTGAGCTATGAGGACTTTATTATATTAACAGATTAATATAATTCTTCCAGCAGACTGATAAGGTAGGTGCTGTCTTATATTTACTTATTTCATATTATATGTGTGTATTAATGTATGTGGGTGTCCCTGTGTGTGTGTGTGTGTGTGTGTGTGTGTGTGTGTATACCATGTGTATGCAGGAACCCATGGAGGTCTGAAGAGATGTAGGGCCTGCTGGAGGGGAAGTTATAGATGGTTGTGCACCACCGTGCCTGTGCTGGGAATAAAACCCAGGTCTTAACCATCGAGCGTCTTTCTAGCCCCTACCTTTAATGTTTTTAGATGTGGAGATTTGTTCACATCGTTCTTTGGGAATGTGACTACCTGTCTGTCTTTCTGGCCTTTTAGGCCATCCTTATGTTGGGTATGAGTTTCTTATGAAGAGAAGAATCAGTTCAAAAAAATTGAAAACTTATGAATAACTAAAGTTGTGTTATATTCAGTTTTCATTATCACAAACAATGTTTTGATTTAATTTAGAAAACATATATAACTGATTAAAATAATTTAGAAAAAATTTGAAAGTATAAGTAACTACATATCATAATAAAAATTTCTTCATTTTACAACCTAGATATGATGTTCTTCAGACTTTTCTCCCTCACTCTATACCTAGCTGTGTGTACAGGAGTGTGTGTGTGTCTCTCAAACACAGACACACACACACACATACACACAAACAACACACACACACAGATGATATAAAGCAGTCTTAAACCTGAGTTTGAAATTTTGTTTATCACAGACTTCTCCAGGTATTTCTTATATAGTTGTTGCAAAGTTCAAATTACTATTATGATTTAGATTTTATACTTCATACAAATAGATTTGTTTTAAAGAGCAATCTACTGTGATTCCTAGTAATGATTTGAATAAGGTTTCTTAGATTAAATTTAGCATCTCAAAAACCAGTTTTAAAATTTGTAGTTGGGAAATATTTCAATGTTTGAGTAACATAAACATGGACTTTAATATGAACAAATATATGGTCTTATAAAAGTTATAGTGTATATTAGGTTGGTCTCATTTTATAAGTTGTTTGCAAATAGCTGCTTCTTTTTATTACAGATCACTTGTTATTTTTGCGTCAGTACATCTGGTACAGGTGAGCCTTCAGTTCTTACAAAGATTGTCATCTTTTGTGATTTAATGTTTTGAATATCAGATTAAGGTGGAAATGTTGATGTTCAGACAAACTCTCTCTCTCTCTCTCTCTCTCTCTCTCTATATATATATATATATATATATATATATCTCCAATATATATGGAAATTCAGGCTTTGGAAGTGTGTTCCAATTTGTTGTTGCCTTTTCATTTTCTTAATGGTGTGTTTGAAAAGCTCAAGTTTTTTTTCTATTTTTTTAAAATTAGTTAACTTATTTTACATCCCAACCATGGCCTCCCCTGCCTTCACTCCCACCCCCTATCCAACCCTCCTCTGTAATCACTCAGAAAGGGGCATGCCTCCTATGGCAAACCTAGTTTTTAATAGGACTTTCACAGAATTTGGTGTATGCTGGTGATGTCTCAGTACACTCATTGTTCCGTTAGTCCATAGAGATCATATCCTGCTTGCTTCCGTTCCTCTGAAGAGCGTCCTCAGCTGCATAGGAACCACCCCTATGCTGGATGTGTGTCTTGTATGTGTTAAGGAGCACTTTTGTTCTTGTTGTTGCATCAACTCTGTGGTCAAAAGCTGGCTTGCTGTGTGGTAGGTCTTCAGATTTACCTCTTGTGCTTTTTTTTTTTTTAATTCTTTGCATGTTGTTATGTTCAACTATGATGCTGATTTTTCAGGTTCGACAAGAACAAGGAAATAATTAATCTGATAAAATGATATAATTTTGCATTTAGCAATGTTTGTAGTGATTTTTAAAAGTAGACTTATTAATTGCATGTTGCTTTCTCCAAACCTTAAACTTAACAGTTCTAAAGATAAGATAGTCCTAAAATAGAGACCTTTGGTCACTTGTAGAACTATTTTCTCAGTGTTTTTTTTTTTTATTTTATTCTGTCTGTGTGTGTGTGTGCATGCAAGTGTGTGTGTGTATGTGTGTGTGATGTGTTTGTTTTTGTTAGTTTTGATTTTTGAGGATGTAGGGTGCCATAGGGTAGAGATGGTTGAGGAAATAGGCTGCATTGGCAATTGTATGGACTGTGAGTATGCCATTGGGTGTTTATCTCCTGCTCCTCATGAAGTTTCATATATCATATTAGTAGTTTTTGAACTGGAGAGATGGCTCAGCCGTTAAGAGCACTGCTTGCTCTTCCAAAGGTCCTGAGTTCAATTCCCAGCAACCACATGGTAGCTCACAACCATCTATTATGAGATTTTGTGCCCTTTTCTGACCTACAGGCAGATCACTGTATATATAATAAATAAGATCTTTAAAAAATTATAAAAATTTAGTAGTTTTTGGATTTAGGTTTACTAATATTCAAGTTTTAAACATAAAACCCTCTCTTTTATTTTTTCCTCCTTTACATATGATTTTCATGATTCAGTCTTAAGCTAGCTGATGTGTTGTGCTTTCAGCCCCGCTCCGTTTTTGCTTCCCGAGGGACTGGTTCGCTTGGTCAATAAGCAGATAAACTGGCATTTGGTTCTTGCGAAGTAAGTATCTGTAAAATTCACTTCAAACTTCTGTCTGCATTTCCCCTAAATCTTGACTCAGACATGGATTTTTGGGGTCCTTGTGGCTTTCATTCTTGATTTGTATCAAATTCCCTTTCTTACATATGGTCATTGTTGCTTGAACATATTAATTTAAGCTGTATTGAATCATTTCTATGATTTTGTACCTATCTATTCATTTAATTGTCAAGTCAGAAGGTAGATAATGACAGGAAAACTTTAAAAAGCTTACTGTAAAATAAATAATTCCATCAAAGACTCCAATACTACAGCAGAGTTTCTTTCCCTTACTGTAAAATAAATAATTCCATCAAAGACTCCAATACTACAGCAGAATTTCTTTCTCTTACTGTAAAATAATTCCATCAAAGACTCCAATACTTACAGCAGAATTTCTTTCTCTTTTCTCCCATGAAGCAATGGCAAGCTTTTGGCAGCTGTCCAAGACCAGTGTGTGGAGATCAGGTAATTGTTAATGTAGGCTGTATGGAAAATTTCTTTTGAGGAGAAAAAACCTCATTCCTTATACATAAGAGCTAAGGTTTTTAGTCTTTTCATAGGTGATATTTGAAGGGATTTTACTATCAAGTCACTTTTGTGAGGTATCAAAGACTAACTTATAAATGACTCTCTTAGTGTCGTTTGCTCGTCTCTGTACTTACCTGCTGGCTCCCGAGAAGTGATGTTTTCTTGCTACATGAAGTAATATTCTACGAGTCTGGAAGTAACTGTTGTTGGACTAGTTACTGATGAAATAGTTAATTAGACCAATGCAAGATGTCTCAAGATGTGAAACAAAGCAGGGCAATGTTGTGTGATATTTAACTCCTTTGCTTTTTGAGGGTCCTACCACCCAGCTCCCAGATAAATCACAAATGGAGGCTTACTTTAGTTATGAATGCCCAGTCTTAGCTTGGCTTTTTTTTTTTTTGCCATTTCCTTAAATTAAGTTATCCCATCTTTCTTTGGCATTGGGGCTTTTTCCTTTTCTTACGTTGATATATCTTATTTTCCCTCATTCCGTGGCTGACTGGGGGGCGGGTAGTTGGCCCCTGATGGCCTCCTCTCCTTGTTCTTTACTGCTCATCCTCTCTCCTCCCAGATTTCTCCTTCTGTTTATTCTCTCTGCCTGCCAGACCCCCCTGTCCTTGCTCCTGCCTTGCTATTGGCCATTCATCTCTTTATTAGACCATCAGGTTTTTATACAGGCAAGGAACCACAGCTTTACAGAGTTAAACAAATGAGGCATAAACAAAAGTCACGCATCTTAAAATAATATTCCCCAGCAGGGCAGCCTTGCAATAATGGCATAAGTGTGTGAATATAAGACTGTGAATGACTGAGGTGATTACTGGAGATCTGTGTGGTGTCCACTCACTACATTCAATGATACTATGTTCTTATCTAAAATATACCTCTAGGGGTTGGAGAGATGGCTCAGTGGTTAAAACTGCCTATTGCTTTTGCAGGGACCTGGGTTCTGTTCCTTGCACCTGCGTGGTGGCTCACAACTGCCCATGGCTTCAGTTCCAGGGACTCTAATGCCTTCTTCTGTCCTTCATGTGTACCTGTGTGCACACAGTACACATGAACTCACATAGACACACACATATGTACATTAAAAAAAGTACTTTTTAAGCTGGCCTGAGTTGCAAACTCAGGAGTAGTTGATTTGTTTTGGAATTTGCATCAACCCACTAAATATTTGCCATTTCTAATATTGAGGGTTCCCCTTTTCCTAGGCAAAGCCTACCTATTGGTTGTCAGATGTAAGCTTGGGTGATGGCTGAGCAGATAAACAGCTTGCTATGCCATTTAGAGGAGTGAAGTTTGGATTCGCAGAACCTATGTAAAATATGGGTGGGCATAGTGTCCTACCTGTAATTCCAGTTCCTGCGGTAGGTGGAAATGGGATCCCTACAGCAATGCAGCTAGCCACAGAAGCTGAGAGTGTTAGCTCTGGTTTGAACACGAGACTCTGGCAGCATGTAAGGTAGAGACTGATACGGAAGACACCTGTTGTCAATTTTGGTCCTCCCTATGCACACATGTCCACCTACACATGTGAGTGTGGATGCATACTGACATGCACACCACACATATAAATACTTAGATACTAATGGAAATGTTTCCTGCTGCTCCATTGTTCTCACTAAAATAGCACTAGTGCCCATTCAGTTGCTATTGCGTTGGTGTTCATTTTCTGCCCATTTTAGGTTTTTTCTTCCTGTGTATCCAAGCAGAACTGGATTCTCGCAGCTTTTTGGAGGAGTAGAAAAGTCTTTCCCTGTCAGGTACTGACTTCAAGTGGGGAGGCTTTCTGAGTCCTCTCAAGCCACCAAGGAAATAATGACAGTGATGACAATCTTCCCTTGCTTAGCAATTCAACCTGATATGGCTATATAGATCCCTCTGTGTTGTTTTTAAGCACGTCATTAAGCATCCATTTGGCAGTATTTGAATTTATACCATTAGTAGGGATGGCTAGACCCTCCTATTCCATTTGTTGCAGTTCTGTGAAGTGTTTTAAGAAACAAGCTTATAGTAGTATCTACCTTACTTATAAACAGCAGTCAGAACACAACATTCACCTTTCCCTTGAAAAGAGAAGATGGATGAAGTGATTTTTGATATAAGAGTCAGGGCATGTATGTGCGATCAAGATATTTGGGTCTGAGGGAGAGGTTGACCAAAGATCCATGGAACTTGCTGATGAAAGTTTAGAAGAAAGGATAATTTGCAAAAGCTTTGTAATACACACAAATTTTGGCGTGAGATCAGCTCTACCAGGAAGCCTTTGAGAGCACACTGTGTGGAGAGCTCCTCATGCCATAACACCTGTAACGTTGAGCACACTTAGGGTTACTGTTATTAAGGTGATGCCCGTGCTGGCTGTTAACTCATGACGTTCTTGTAGGTCTGAGATGTTGTGTAGATTTTCCTCTGCTTTGGAAATGAAGGATAAATGATATATGTAAGAATTCAGGATCCATTTTTGTAGCTTCAGGTTTTATGCTCTGTGTTTTTGATGTGGGATTCCCCTCTGTATGCTATGAATATGTTTTATTACTATTAGTTAATAAAGAAGTTGCTTTGGTCTATGACAGGACAGAATATAGCTAGTGGAGAAAACTAAACTGAATGCAGGAAGAAAGGAGGTGGAGTCAGGCAGATACCATGTAACCACTCAAGAAACAAGATGTGAGGTAACAAACCACAAATCTTGTGGTAAAATATAAAATAATAGAAATGGGTTAATTTAAGATGTGAGAGCTAGCTAGGATATGCCTGAGCTATTGGCCAAACAGTGTTGTAATTAATACAGTTTTTGTGTGATTATTCAGGTCGGAGTGGCCAGGAAACGAAAGTGCAGTTTCCATTACATTTCAGCCATGCTGTGCTTTGGTATAGATGCTGGGTGTCCCCCTCATTATGAGTAGCACATCTGTTTTCTACACCTCCAGCATGTGCCATTTACAAGGAATGCATTGTGAATGAGGCCTGAGGCCTGCAGCTCTGATTTTATTGTGTTTTCTTTATAGTTAGGGATCGTCTCCCTCAGTATGATATATTCCCACAAATATAAGGGTGGGGATGTAGCACAATGATAGAGCTCTTGTCTACCTGGGGCAAAGCTCCAAGTTCAATTCCCTCCCCTCAAAAAAGGTCACGACCTCCATTTGTTCCGTTTCCGTGAACATAATAGGAGTTACTAGTCTCCATGTGATGAACAATGCCAGTGCAAGAGGTGGAACAGATGCTAAGAGGGGATTACGGGGTGTAGCTTTGCTCAGAGTTGCTATTTAGCTGCTTTTGTGTTGAATGGATATAATAAGCACAGGTCTGGACTTTGCAGTGACCTAAAAGGAAGTGTTTTCTAGTAAATGAGGAATAACCAGCAAAGTAAAGAGTATGTACTGATTGTCCTGCAGCTTTTCTTTGAGATAGGATCTTTCTGTGTGACCCCAGCTGGCCTAGAACTTTTAATCCTCTGCCTCTGCCTTCTCAGTGCTGGGATTACAGGTGTGTGCCACTATGTGGGGCTGTTTTTGAATTTCAAAGTCACTTTTTCTTTCTCTTCTGTGTGTATTCTATCCACAACAGTGATGAACACAAGTGGCTTAATTATTTCAAACTGCTGGTTTTGAAATAACCCCCTTAGGGTTAGGATCAAAGAGTTCATTCTGGTTTCTGGGAGATGTAGTCTGTTGGAGTGGGGAAGGCGTGCTGGCAGGGGCCTGAGGCAGGCTGGGCATATGGCATGAGTGGTTAGGAGACAGGGAGAGGACAGGAAGGAGGGCTGGGCTCCAAAACCTTCACTTCCTTCAGCAGATGTCCACCTCCTCAAGGCTCCACAACTTTCCCAAACGGCCCCCAGCTGGGGACTAAGTGGTAAAGCACATGGGCCTATGGAGGGCATTTCCTATTTAAACCACAGCAATATACAATGTGAGACCGGCTCAATGGTAGCTGTAGCAACACCGTGCAGGTGTTTAATGATTATTTCTTGATTAGTATCAACTGTGGGAGTTGATGCTAGTGTCTTAGGTCATTATTTGCCATCAGGAGTAGTTGTGAAGATGAAATGGTTCCTGAGAGAAGAGACAAGAAACACTGAAGCAGTTTAATTTTTGAGAGGTAGCCCTGCTTTCTGCAATAGTATTCGGGTTGTTGTTTTCCAGTGTTATTGTGTTAAATACTGTCACTAACTTACTATGCTGTCCTTAACTTGCTTGTGCTAGGGGCTGACTTTGGATAAAATAACAATGTGTGAATTCCTCTTTAATATGCATTTTGGCACCAGCTACAGTTTTTGAGTGGTTAATATATGCTTACTTTATTTAAATAGTGAAGTAATAATTCCATATGGTTGTGTGTAGTAATAAGAATGGAGCAGGCTCTGTCCCTGCCATCTGGCTCCCAGCCGCCCAGCTTAACCCCTGAAATAATTACACAGAAATTGTATTCATTTAATTACTGCCTGGCCCATTATATCTAGCCTCTTCTTGGCCAACTCTCACATCTTAAACTAATCCATTTCTATTAATCTGTGTTTACCATGAGATCATGGCTTGCCGGGAAAGATTCAGCATGTCTGACTACTCTGGTGATTTCATGGCGGCGGCTCTCTCTCTCTTCTTCCCAGCATTCTGTTCTATTTTCCTTACCTATCTAAGTCCTGCCCTATCAAAAGGCCAAGGCAGTCTCTTTATTTAACCAATGAAAGCAACACAAATGCAGAAGGACCTCTACACCAGTTGTGGGCTGCTGCTAATATGGGAACTAGTTAGAAACTGTGAAAGACCCCAACAAAGACAGGAACGAACTGAAGAAAATGTGTAAATATCCCTACCACAAGTTTGCTCTATGAAAGTGAATAAAGTATGATGGTTTTAGCAAAACTGTTATGTCCATCCCGCTTTCCTCTTCCCACTTGTTTTCTGTCACATGTAGGATGGATGTGATGCACATTCACTGACTTCTCCTTCAGTTTTTCCTGAGCTGTGGGAGGTGCTCTCATTCCATTGTCTGAAGGGAAGGTTATGTTCATCCTTTGTCTCAGTCCCTGAGAAGGAGTCGGAATCAGATCAGCTTCATTTCTGAGCCAGTTCTCTCTGCCTCATCCCACTTGGGAGCTAAGCAGTATGTTGTCTTGGATACTGTATTTATGTCTGTGGTCATAGCTAACAGTATTTGAAAAATAGCTAAATTATGAAAAGTTTCGTAAATTATTTAAAAAGCAGTGCTTAGTAGTCCCTTTAGAAATAATAGAAGATATAGTTAAATATAAAGAATTAGTAATTACCTTTTTGACTATCCAACTTGTTTACTATTAATATTTTGACATATGTTGTTTGAAACTTGTCTTTCTGTCTGTGTGTATGTGTATGTGTCTGTATCATTAGTGGATAATATTGTTTATTCTACTTGATGCCAACTTGTGAATTACTCTTGTGATTCATAAATTTAATTTACACTTTAAAATTTATATCACTTTTTTCCTGGGTAACCCTTGAAATAAATTTATTATGAAATTGTTCCATGTCAGGTATAGTAATTGAATAATATTTCATTGGATGTGCACAGAAAAATTTAATTAATCTCCCATACTTGGTATGTTTTCCTTCTTTATAAATTGGATTGCATTAGTTTCCTTGATAACTATATAAATCTGGAATTATTTCCTGGGAATAACTTCATAGAAGTGAAATTGGTTGGTCAAGTTCTATAGATAATAAAGTTTTAGGTAATTATTTTTAAATTATGTTCTTAAAAGTTCACCAGTTTTTGTTTTGAACATAGTTTGTACTAATTATGCTACCATGTTCTACATTTCAGGATTATAGATTATAAACAGGTCACTGCTTTATGTATTATAACCTATTTAGGTTATGTGATTTATTAAATTATTAATTTGTGATCAGACTTTGTAATATGCTACAGACCAGTGGTTATTAACTGATATCAGCGTGTGGAGCTTTAGTCTATAATCTTACTTGGGTTCCATCCTAGATTTATTGAATCCCATCTTTTGAGCTGGTGGTACAGACTCCTACTGTATCATAAGATCATGCTTAAGCACACTTTTGCTGTATCACAGTGTTCCTGCTCTAGCCCCGTTTCTATAATGAGAAGATTGCTAATGAAAGAATCTAGTTTGAGACACTAAACCACCCATCTTTGTGACAGAAGGCATTACCTACTATTATGTACAGGTGTTGTCTAGATCACAGTGTTTCGTAGACTTACATATCAGTTTATTATGGTAAAACTATTGTTTTTATTTTTCATTTGTAGGTCTGCAAAAGATGATTTTACATCAATTATTGGGAAATGTCAAGGTAAGAGTTTCCAAAATATTGAAATATGAAAAATTTAATTTTGTAATGGTTTACAATGTTTCTGTAAAGTTTGAATAGATATTCCCAAAGTATTTACTATTAAGATTTTATTATGTCTTTATTAAACTTATTTAAAAATTATAATTATTCTTTAATCTTTAAATGTTTTGATTTAACATATATACTTTTTAGGACTTTGAACTTAAATTGTGTTTTAAAATATTCAAGTCCATTTTTTTTGAAAGAATATTTGTAAGTACTGTAGTATTTTGTTTTGGAATTAGTACAAGGATAAATACTTAGTTATAATTTTAAAGTTGCTCAGATAAAAACTAATAAAAATGTTTGGTATTTGATCTTTCTTACTAATTCTTCTAAGTTCAATATTAGATATTTTGTTTTATTGACAGAAAGCTAACACATTCTGGCCTCATTTGTGTTTTCTGTACTAGTGATATTTTGGTTATGATCTAACAAAGTTTCTGAAGATCAGAGTGCAAAGCTAGCCACACTAGTAAGCCATACAGTTCAGGCAGTGGTGGCCCACACCTTTAATTTCAGCAGCTACACTAGTTAGCCATAGAGGCTGGGCAGTAGTGGTCATGCCTTTAATCCCAGCACTAGAGAGGACTATAAGGCGGGATGAGATTAGGAACTCATCTTTTTCAGTCTGAAGATTTCATAGAGGTAAGAGCTCTCTAGAGGCTTGGCTACTTTTCTGATCTTCAGTTTGAACCCCAATATCTGTCTCTGGGTTTTTATTAGTCATGCTACATCTGATAGCCAATGTTTGGGGTATAAATTTACAAAAAAAGCCATTTGTCTGTAGCTTTGCAGCCACTGGCATCGGCTAGAGCTACATGCGGCTGGAGTAACTGCCCTACTGCCTTGTTTTTCCTTTGCTATCTCTTGGTGGACTTTCCCTGAACCCCCTTCTTGGGCTGCTGCCAAATTAGGTAGCTGCCTTGAAATCTAATCAGACTTTTACTGTTCTACGCAGTAGGAATAAGCCTCACTTATTCATCATATTTGGTGGCAGATTTGGTGAGAAAATTGGGAATTCTTAAGGGAGGAATTAGTTAAAAGGGAAAGTTTTTTCCCCCATGTTAAAAAATGGGGAACACAATTATAATAGAGAAAATCTGGTCCCTATATTATTATGTAATTCATAATTTAAAAATGGAACAACTAAATGAAGGGATACTCAACTGGGATTGATGTACTGTTAATTATCATTTTGATAATTCTTGTTGTTGTTTTGAAAATTTCTTCGTTTGTCTCTTAAAAAGTTGTTTGATTTGACTGCCAAGATACAAGCCTTAGAAAAACTTAATAAAACAGATCACAGAGATATTCAAATCTAGACATAGGAATTTAATGGAGAATCAATTTCAGCATTATACTATAAGGCTAGAGACAAATAGCCTAAGGTTTTTAAACAATCTAGTAACCTTACAGGAACATCTGCCAAATGATAGATATACCCAAGGCTGTGCAAGAGGTAAATGGACTCCTTTGGAAATGTTGGATTTAAGGAGATTCAAGGAAGTAATAGTCTCATATGCATGCATTCACTTTTTGTGAAGCAAATTTTAAACTCATGGTCAGTTTGTAATAGAAGAATTCCTAAAGACTGGATAGACTTGGTTAAAGCTGCTTTAGAGCCTGATCCACAATTACAGTGGAGTACCTGGTTCAGAGAAGAGGCTAAGACAATTAACAATGGGTAAAGCTAGATGTATGGAAATCTCCCAAGATCAACTTCTTGGAGAAGGATATTATGCTACTATAGAAAGCCAATCTTTATATGATGACCACATCCTGGCTTTATGCTGTACAGCAACTTTGAATGCTTGGGACAGAATTGGAGAAGTAGGAAAGAAAACTGAGTCATTTACTAAAGTTATACAGGGCCCAAAGGAACCCTTTATGGATTTCTTACAAAGATTGACTTCAGGAGTAAATAGAATGATACAAAATTCAGAACCTAGACAAATAATAATTGAATCTTTGGCTTTTGAAAATGTTAATTCTCAATGTAGAAGAATAATTAGGCCTTTAAAGTCAAGATCAGCACCCTTACAGGAATGGATCCAAGATATAATCAATATTGAATCTTATGACCATGATGATGCATGGATGGGAAAGGTGATTTCCAGAGGTTTAAGGTAAAATAAAAATGTCAAGTCTTATAATTGTGGCAAACAAGGTCACCTTAAAAGTGATTGTAAACAAGGCATTCTTAGAAACAATGTTTATTCTAATAAAAAAAAAATGCCCTCTGGATTACGCAGAAGGTATAACAAAGGCAGTCATTGAAGTGTAGATCAACAAGAGATTTTCAGGGTAACATTTAGACATCAGGAAACTCTGTGAGGGGCCTCTTGCAGGCCTCTATGCCAAATCCAGTTTAGCCATTTACTGCCATCATAGAAGAAACTCCTTCCCAGATTAATTGAAGAGCCTAATGCCTATTTTAAGAAACCACACTGTTCTGGATAATAGAACAGCTATAGAAGAGACAACAAAAAATTCAGGGTAAACCATAAAGCGAGGATTTTGGCAAACTTCTATAAATGGACAAAGACCAGAATTAAAAATACAAATAGTGACATCATTGTCTGGTAGACATAGGTGTGATGTAGCAATAATATCACCAAAATCTTGGCATCCAAATTGGCCTCTTCAGGAGGTAAATATTCAGCTTTTAGAGACTGAAACTTTATTTCAGGTAAAACAGAGCATGAGTTTGGTCAAATGTATAGACCCGGAAGGACAGAGAGGAAAATTAAAGCCACATGTGGCTAACATAGCAATGAATTTGTGGGGATGTGATTTGTTACAGTAATAGAATACTCATATTAACATTCCCCCAGTCTTAAAAACAAATCATAAATTAACATGTTTCTGGGAAAAATATTAGAAGGTATTATAAAGAACAGTCACTGACGATTCAGGTTGTACAAGAACAGGGCATAACAGCTGCTGATATTCCAAAGGCACCAACAGCCCTACCTTTAAAATGGTTGACAGACAAACCTGTATGGGTTGCATAATGGCCTTTAACAATAGAAAAACTGCAGACTTTATTACAGCTAGTGCAGGATCAACTAAATGTTCAGCATATTGAAGAATTAATAATCAGTCCTTGGAATTCTTCTGTATTTGTTGTTAAAAAGAAATCTGGGAAATGGAGAATGATAACAGATTAATAAGGTGATTCAGCCAATGGGCTTTTTTATAGTCTGGAATTCCTTTAACTTCTCTATTGCCTAAATGATGGCTTCATATAGTTAATGATTTAAAAGATTGTTTCTTCACTATACCTTTACAAGAAAAAGACAGGGAAAATTTGCTTTCACAGTGCCCACTTGTAACAATTCTCAGCCTGCTAAGAGATATCAATGGAAGATTCTATCACAGGGAATTTTAAACAGCCCTACCCAGTGCCAATATTTTGTACTGCAGCCATCTGAAATAATACGAAAGCAATTTCCTGAATCTATAGTTTACCATTACATGGACGACATTTTACTATCTGATTCAAATGTAGATAATTTAGAAAGAATGTTTAAAGAAGTAAAAAAAGTTTTGCCTAATTAGGGATTATAAATTGCTCCTGTAAAAATACAAAGAGGAAATTCTATTAATTATTTTGGCTATAAATTAATTTAAAAAAAATTAGACCCCAAAAGTTGGAAATTAGGAGACACTGATTGTAGGCTCTTAATGAGTTTCAGAGATTGCTAGGAGACATTTCCAAACTACAGGCTACTATTGGGATAAAAATTGATGAACTGATGTATTTAAACAAAACTTTAGATGGTGACAAGGACTTAAATAGTCCCAGGAAATATTCAACTGAAGCTGAGAGAGAATTGGCTTTGATAGAAGAGAAATTAGAGAAGGCACATGTGGATCATGTAGATCTGAAGCTTACTTGCATTCTGGTTATATTACCCTCCAAGCATTCCCTATAGGAATTTTAATGAAGAGGGAAAATGTTATCTTAGAATGGATATTTTAACCACACAAGTAAAAAATTAAAAACTTAGGTGGAAAAGGTCTCTGAGTTAATTTTAGAAAGAAAATTGAGATTTCATCAATTAGCAGGAATAGATTCAGCAGAAATTATAGTACCTTTTAATAATGATGAAATTGACAAATTATGGGAAGAAAGTGAACCCTGACAAAGAGCTTGTCATAATTTTTTGGGAGAGATTAACAGCAAATATTCCAAAAGCAAGAGAATTCAACTTATAAAGAGAACTAACTGCATCTTTCCTTGCATTGTATGGAAAACATCAATAACTGTAGCCCTTACATTCTATTCTGATGCAAATAAATCAGGAAAGGCAGGTTACAAATCAAAAAATTTAAGTAAAGTGAATCAAAGCCCTTCCACTTCTGTCCAAAAGTCAGAATGATATGCTCTTCTCATGGTACTAAGGGATTTTAAGGAACCTCTAAACATAGTTACCAATTCACAATATGCAGAAAGAGTTGTTTTGCATATTGAAACCGCTGAATTTATACCAGATGGTACAGAACTGACTTTATTATTTATTCATTTGCGAGATACAATCAGGAGTAGGAATCATCCCATATACATAACACACATCTGATCCCATGTACTCTAGCACAAGGTAATGTAAAAATTGATGAATTATTAATTGGAAATGTGCCAAAGGCCTCAAAAAAATCATTCCAATTTTAAAAAATGACTTTCCATTATGTGGCAACAAGTCAAGGAAATTGTAAGGCAATGTCCTACTTGTTCTTTATACAATCAAACACCACTATCTGTATGCAGGACATAACCCATAGGTACTCAAAGGATTGAAATCTAGCAGATGGATGTGTTCCATTTTGTAGAATTTAGAAAACTAAAACATGTACACCATTACCATTGATTCCTATTCAGGTTTTTAATTGGCAACTGCTTTGAGTTTGGAAAAGGCTGATTAGGTAATAATACATTTGCTAAAAGTTGTGGCCATCAGGGCATACCTGCACAAATAAAGACAGACAATGCTCCAGCATATGTTGCTAAGAAAATGAAATAGTGTTTTATTTATTATGATATAAAGCTTATTACAGGTATACCACACAATCCTACAGGACAGGCAGTTATAGAAAGATCAAATCAAACTCTGGAGGATATGTTGAATAAACAGAAAGAGACGATAAAGACCCCCATATAGATTTCATAATGCCTTATTAACTTTGAATTTTCTAAATGCTAGTGAGAAAGGAATGACAGCTGCAGAGATACATTGGATAATACAAAAAACTATGGAATTAAAGCAGACAGTATACTTTAAGATGTGTTGTCCTCGGAATGGAAACCAGGACATGTGTTATGTTGGGGAAAGGTTTTTGTTTTTGTTTCTACAGGAAAAGAAAGGCTATGATTACCATCAAAATTGATAAAGGTTAGATTTGAACAAGAGAGACCTTAATTAGAAGAGATGATAGTTCATTAAGCAACATGGCCATTTAATCTAATCTAACCTATAAAACTAACAAATGCTTTTCATTTGATCAGAAAAAAAACATGCCAAAAGAGAACCTCCCCAAGATTAGGGTTGGGGAAGGGTTTTGTTTTTGTCTTTTCAGGAGAATTAAGTCATCCAGCTAAGAAATCTGAAGACCACTTGACAAATAAGACATCTGAAAATAAAGGACAAATCATCCAAAAAATAATGTTCCAAGAAAAAGAGTAAATTGCCCTATTGGTATATCACATTTCCAATAGGATAAAATTTCATAAATCTTACCAAATGTTTGTTTCTGCTATTTTCTACAGACATGTAATGCAAATGATCTTTTTGTAGTTCCAGTCCAATTAATAAATTAAAAAATGAATGCTGGCTTTGGATTTGGAGTGTGGCTCTCTCCTTCTCTAAACCCAAGCATGCTTATTAAAGTAAAATCAAAAATCCCTGTTTCATATCAGAAGAGCCACCTGATATGGGACAGAAGAAAAATAAATATTTATTTTTATTTATTGCCACTAATCTCATTTTCCTTTGGCTTTATATTGACTCTTTAACAGCTTTTCTTAAGATATATTATCTCAAAATTTATGGTTATCTATATATACATAATACATTCTATATAATTGTATATATATATATATATATATATATAAATTAAACTTTTTGTCCTGGTATAAATGGTCATATGGATAAAAATGAATGAAATTTATGCCCTGGCAATGCTTTAGCATGCATGGGCGGCCCATATATGGTGGTTCTGTTGAATTTGTCCATATTTCATGGTCTAAGTTGGTGAGGATGACTGACCAGGTCTCTTCCCCAAGAGGGCACCAGATCTCATTACAGGTGATTGTGGGCCACCATGTGGTTGCTGGGAATTAAACTCAGGACCTTTGTAAGAGTAGGCAGTGTTCTTAACCCCTGAGTGATCTCTCCAGCCACAGTGGTCATATAGAGTACTAACTAATTCTAGAAAAAGTTTTATCTACCTTCCTGTACATGACTTTGGGTTTGATTCTTTATCAGTTTTCTGCAGTCAACCATAAGCATGCTTAACATTGATCTTTCAAGTCTCCAAAAGGAGGATGGTGCCCCACAAAGACAACTCTTCCAGGACTATGATAATACCACTAAGCTTAAAAAACATCACCTAAAGATTGGCTTTTGGCATACACAGAACCTCCTGGAAATTGGAAGCAAACAGGATCATCAAGCAAAAGTTGGAAGCCAGGGGCGGGGATAGAGGTGGGAGAAATTTCATCCGATGAATGGAGATAGAGACAGAGACCCACATTCACATCAGAGCAATGGATTGAGCCCCCAAGGTGCAGGTGAAGAGCAGAAGGTGGGAGAAGATGAGTTAGG
>PVIU01024732.1:0-25003 GCA_004026605.1 Ondatra zibethicus
CTGATATGTCCAGGTTGTCCACATTTAAAGCATTCCTTAGACTTGTTCCCTTGAGTCATTTTTGCTGCGGACAGAACAGCAGCAGCCAGGCCTGCATTAGTCAAAGGTCCTCCTATCTCTCGACAGGCTTTAAGCCATGCTTCAATCCCCTGCTCTTTAATGGGTGCAATGGCCCTTTGACATTCCTTTGTACTCTGTTTAAAAATAATTTGCTGTACTAAAGGCATAGCTAAATCAATATCTCCAAAAGTCTTTTCAGCTGCCTCAGTCATCCTAGCTACAAAATCACAGAATGGCTCTGTAGCTCCCTGAGAAATCTTTGTTAGACTCCCTGTCACGTCTCCCTTCTTTGGAAGGGCCTTCCATGATTTGTAAAAAATATCATTAATCTGCTGATAAACTTCCCAAGGGTAGGCCTGTTGATTAAATGTCCATTCCCCCTGACCTAGGAGCATATCCACATTCCAGTGAGGATGCCCCGCCTGAAAATTGAGCCATGCCTGACTCTGTGCCCTGTCAGTGACCAGGGACTTGAAATCCAAAAACTGACCCATGCTAAGGCAAGCTCGGGCAATCTCAAACCAGTCAGTAGGTGTCAGCGCATTATTACCCAACCTAGCCAGTAAAGTTAGTGTCCATTGCGCTCCCGTCCCATAGGAACGGACTGCCTCTACTAGGTCCTTAAGTTGCTTGTAAGGCACTGGCTCATAATGCCTATCCAGGGTCTGGGGATTCTCAAAAACTGGGAAAGCAGACGCTAAACGCACCCACGTATCCCTCTCAATAAAATGACATCCTCCACTCGTCTGAGAGTAGGAGGGCCATGCGGAAGGAACACAGGAGTCTCGAGGCACCTTCGAGCTTCCCCTTTTCCTTACCGCTGAAAAATTATAAGATGGGGGCCTTCGCCTCCCATATCTCTCTTTCTCATGTTTAGCAGCTGCTTCTTTCAGATCTTCTTCTTCCTGGGAGTCTAACTCCTCCCCAGAAAGATCTAAATTCTGAAACTCATCCAGGACCAGGTATAAAGAGTGAGTCTTTTTCCCTTCTCCCTTCCGTCCCTGTCCTTGTGCTGGATCGTAGGAGTCTTTTCCTTCCTCCTTCGGATCCTTTTGTTTATATTTACATGGATCGTTGAGGGCCTCTTCTTTTTCCCCCTTCGGATCTTTTTCTTTGTGATTGTTGCGGTGGTGGTGCAACCAAAAACAACAAAAGGGAACGACAATTACAAGGCCCACAAAAACACCACAGAATACCCAAGGATCAATTTGCAGGTTCAACATACCTGGAGGGACTTGCCGACTGGTCACCTCTCCACGTGTTGAGTTCTGAATCCTCTTTCGGCCCCCTCTCCCGGTGTCTCCCGGGAGTTCTTTCTCGGGTTTCGGCACCAGTTCTGGCTGACTCCCGACCAGCGAAAAAAAACAGCCACACTCAGGATTCTTCTCGGATCACGCTTTATTGGAGAGCCCTTGGTTGAGGAAAGAGCGGGAGGCGAGAGAGAGAGAGAGAGAGAGAGAGAGAGAGAGAGAGAGAGAGAGAGAACAAGGTCTAAAATGGCGGCTGCTTATATAGGGAGATGTGACACGACTCACGCCTTGATTGGCTGCTATGTGCCCGCTGGCACCAGAGTCCTCGGGATTGGTTAGGGACACTTAAGTTATTGCGCATGCGGGAAGCGCCTGGACGCTCAGTCCGGAAGCATTGCCAAATATGGAATTGTTTACCTCCAAACTGCAAGGATGCAAGCGTCATCTTGTAATGGCGTTTGTGCCTATGGCTCCCTGCAGTCACCTACTATTGTGTTCTCTCCCCACCTCTGTCCCACACACTAACATACAAGGTTCTTTCTCCAAACACTACTCTTTTTCAGAATACTTTTCTCAATTAGCATTAGTAGAAGTAGCCATACTTCCCTTTTTGCCACTGCAAACTAACTCAAGTTGTTGATTTGACTCCCTTTAAGTTGTGTATGGAACATCTGTTTGTTAGCATCAGACACCTTGATCCACATCTACAGTTGACCTCATTAGACGCCTCTTTTCTCCACCTGCTCTAACCATCCAACTCTACTTGCCTACTCTTCTGATCCTGGAGCCTGCTAAGCCCCCTGAAGCCTTACCTCTAGTTATTAAGAAACCTACTCCTCTCCCTCTTGGAACCAGTGTCCTTGTTTCCATACCATCTCCCCCAAGGACAAGCCTGCTAAGCTACACAGCTTCCTTAAGCCCTTCCCATCCATACTCCTTGTCCTTCTTGTCCCTTAATTCAGTCCTTGAAGTCTCACAGCTTATCTATGCCCTACTTGGATTTTCTTTTGCCTTTCAGTTCCCACTTGGAACATATAGAAATAGCTTTGGGTAGAGCTGGGGTTGCCAACTCTGCCTCTCTTCCTCCATGGATTCAGATTTTATTAAAGCCTTGCTCTGTTACTACAAACACCTTGGCCTCAGTATTCAATGTTCAAAACTGACATGCTAGATTTTCAGTGTTGACAGCTTCTGCCAATGCACAAATAATGCAAAAATCTTTTATATCTAAATATTCTCTCTCCTCCTCTATTTCTTCCTATCTACACCTGCTCTTACATATAGATGATTAATGTCCAAGCAACCCCTGCCTCTAATCAACAGCCCATTCTAATGGTGTCAGGAAATAACTCCACATCAGGCTGTCAAAGGCTGAATGACTCCCCTACAACTCCCTTTTCCAACTCTCCTTCACTGGAGTTTACCCTCTATGCAGTTTTTCTCTATGACCAAAATGAAGATTACTGTACAAAGTGACCCGAAACTTAAAGAGGTACCCTGCAAATACCATGAGATAAATCCGGACAATACTAACTGCATATCAGCCAATGAATAACACTCTGCCTGGCTGCTTTGGAGAGTAGGGGTTGTTTCTAGGTCAAATTCATGATCTCCATTTATTGCCTCTATCATTGGACTACAAGACTGTCTTAAATCACCTCTCATTAATTACTCAGAGCCAATTACCACTGTATATTTGTCATATATTTCTCTTCAGTATTGCAAACTATTTAAATTCAGCAGCATATGTTATGGGTACCACTAATAATTGAGAAATTTTAGGTAACACTTGGCCTTAGAAGAGACAGTGTTACAGAGATGTTGCTCATGCACAAACAGGTAGCTTGCATGGACTCAGTACTTCAACAAAATTGTCAATATGGAGATGCTTTTTGGGAGTAAGTAAATAAATATAAGGGGTGGGGATGAATTTGATCAAACATGATAGATACAAAAATGAAATTCCCAATACAATAAATACCAATACATATCACTGACTTGACATGTATTTTTTTCAGTTGGGTCATTTGAAATCACAAATCCAGGCTCATACTTACTCTCAAACGAGCAGTAACATCTCCATGTTCTTTCCTGTCCTGTATCTTGAATCCTTGTGTAATATCTCTACATCATTTAATGTTTCATTTTCCTAAAATTTATTGTGGAAACCCAAAAATGGGAGCCTATTTCCACTTTATCTGATGGTCAGAGAGTGTGGTTACTGAAAATAGTTGACAAGTGTAGCTACACATCCTGACTCTGGATATTATTACTTGGTTCTTTTGACATTAAGATGGCTCATACAAGTAGATCCATTCCATCCTGACAGATTGTCAGGATATGCAAGCATACTTCTGCTCCATCTTTTGTAATATGAGGTTGCCTGGGTAGTGGCTGCCTTCAGGATACTTGTCTAGAATGGTTTCATTGCCTGAACATAAAAATGTTAATGACTTGATGTCTCAAAGTGTTAAAGCAACTAACTGTTCAAGTTGTCCTTTGTATCACATTAAAGAATTCTTTTGTTTCCTTCTTCCCCATTTTGTATTGGGGTAAAAAAAGTGTGTGGAAAATTAAACGTGGATGATTTCAGTATTCACTGAAACTCCCTCCCGTCTATTTGTTTTATTATTTTTCACACGTCTTCTTATTCTTCACTTGTATTTCTAAATCTCTATGCCCCTACCCTGGCAAGAGGTATTATTGTCAAGGCTGGTCCCAGACAATTTGTATATTTTAATTTCATTTGTATAAGTATTTTCCTTTAGGTAGGTCTGTGCACCTTGTACATGAAGTGCCTGCAATGGCCATAAGAAGGTAACAGATCCGTTCGAAACTGAGTGAAGTCACCATGCATGCACATGGAACTGAACCTGGAAACTGCAAGAGCAACAAGTGCTACAAAGCCACCTCTCTAGCACTGGGTTTATTGCTCATTAACTAGCTCTTCTGAAGATGTAAGTCATCAATGAACTGTGAGACAATTCATGGAGTACTGAACACACTTTGTTAGAGTGTCAGGGTGAGCATAAGCTCATGAAAAAGTGACAAAGAAGTCGATGACAAAGATAAACTGAATAGTGGTATATTATTTGTGTTTTAACAAATAAAGCTTGTTGGAAGATCGGCATGAAAAACAGCCATACTAGTTAGCTATACAGGTCAAGCAGCAGTGGCACGCATCTTTAATCTCAGCAGCCACACTAGTTAGCCATAGAGGCCATGTGGTGGTGGTGCATGCCTTTAATCCCCACACTAGAAAGAAATATAAAACAGGAAGAGACAGGTCTCAGGCAAGTCTCATTCAGAGGATTCATGGAAGCAGGATTGCTCATTTTGGTCTGAGTTAGAGTTAAAATACAGTGGCTGACTACTTTGCTCTTCTGACCTTCAGCTTGAACCCCAATATCTGTTTCTTGGTTTTTACTATTCATGCTATAAATCTGAGTTTTGTCAGCAACAGGTGCTCGTAAAAGACATTTGTCCACAATTATGTGGCTGAGTGCTTATGAGCTTAAGAACAGTCAATCAGAAATACTATATAAAAAGATACCAGTATCTTCTTAAAGAAAGGAAAGGTAGAAATTATTAAGAGACTAGATGGCAATACAATGAGTCAAGGCAACAGACTTATTTCTGTGAATTTAGAAAAGCACAGATGAAGCATTTTTCTTCTAATGCAAACGAAAACAATGAATCCCCAAGTACCAGTACTGGAGTTGAAAAGAGGATATTGTAATGTATGCCAATGACATCAGAGCTCCCTTATGGAGTACTGTCGATGGTCATAGGCAAAGAAATTAGAATTGGTCAGGCAGTGGTAGTGCACACCTTCGATCCCAGCACTCCACTTGAGAGGCAGAGGCAGACAGACCTCTCTGAGTTGGAGGCCAGCCTGCTGTATACAATGAAAGAGAATGCTATACAAAGCCAGCTTTCCCTTAACACCCAAAGCAGGTAAACCAAACAAATATATGCAAAGGAAAATCAGACAAGTTGCCAGAATAGACACAGATGCAGATTGTCTCTAAATTTCATGGAAAGAGAATGCAAGCTGCCTTAGTGCCAAGAAAGCAGGATAGTTTCAATCCTTATGCAAGAGGATGTCAATAGATTAATGAAAGGCCTATGGCTAAATAACATATTTGCTCATTATAAAAGCTCAAAAAAGTGAAAACTAAAGGAATATATATCAGTACAGTAAAGACAATGGAACAGAATCCTAAACCTGGCAATATAAAAGGAGAGCTGAAATCATTTCACTCGAATCTGGACAGAGAAAGATGTCCACCACACTCAACACATTGGATCATACTGCTCATGGACACAAAAATTTAAAAGTATCAATATAGGACAGTAAGAAAGAAAGTGGTCATCTTAGATAAGAAATAGAATTCTGCATTTAAAGGTAGGTAAATCTGACCAATACCACAAGGAGAACAGAAAATAAAGCACAAAGAAAAAGAATGCTAGAGGGGGCTGGAGAGATGGCTCAGTGGTTAAGAGCACTTCCTGCTCTTACAAAGGTCCTGAGTTCAATTCCCAGCAACCACATGGTGGTTCACAACCACCTGTAATGAGATCTGGTGTCCTCTTCTGGCCTGCAGGCATATCACTGTATACTTAATAAATAAATAAATCTTAAAAAAAAAGAAAGAAAAAGAATGCTAGGAAGTCATCATACAAAGCTAGCTTCCCCTCAGCATCCAAAGCAGAATACCCAAACAAATATATGCAAAGGAAAATCACAGACACGTTCTCAAGATAGACATAAACACAGAGATTGTCCCTAAATTACATGGAAATAGAATTCAGCTAATGCCAAGAATGCAAGACAGTTTCAACCCCTATGAATTAATCAGTGTAAGACACCAAATATGTAGAGTGAGTAAGAGAAGAAACAGGATGATATCAATAGATCACTGAAAGGCCTATGGAGAAATATCAATTTGCAAGAATGTGAGAAGAAAAGGAATATACCTCCACATAATAAAGACAATGGGACACAATCCTAAACCTGACAATACAAAAAGAACAGCTGAACTCATTTCACTGAAATTGAGACAGAGAAGGATGTTATCAGTACAGTTCAAGGACACAGAAAATTTTAAAGTTGATAAAGGCATGAATAAAGGGGGTCCCTTAGATAAATAGAATTCTACATTTTAAAGGTAGAAATACTCATGAGAGAGATAAGATCTGACGTATCTCTTCATAAACTACATAATTCACATAATTGGGTTTTTTTTAACATATTAACAAGATGCTGAGAAGTCAGCAGATAACTCATACAGTCTAAAAATTTCTTGTGACTCCCAGTGGTAACATTCATAATGTCAAAAACTGCTATGTAGGCTGGGACAGGGAGCAGAGTTATCAATAGCCATACCCTGTTTTGGATCCTGTGTGCTATCATCCCAACCAGCCACACATGGAATGGCCATTGGTGTCAAGTGGCAAGGTTAGGTATGGATAACAGAAGGCCTTCTGGGTTCATTTGAAGCTGGCTCCACAGAAATAGAAGCATGGCATAGGCAACTAAGCCAAAAAACAGTGATGGTGAAGATCACGGGCCTATGAGGGAATATACTAAAGGCATTCTGCTACATGTACAAATATTCAATCTCCCTTTTACTGATTCTGTTCACACCACAGCATGGTGTTGCTTCAGCCTGGATCTAAGAAAACATGTTTTCAATAGACAACAGTTATTTCAGAGACCATAACTTATGAAATACTGAGAACAACTGACTGCTTACTAAACAGGCTAAGATGGGAATTCCATATTTCCACGTCTAAAATGTAGGGAACATTTAGGAGGAGGTAAAAGATTTTAAGTGCTGGAGGATGAGGAGGTGACATATGAAAAATTCTCTTCCCATATGACATGGGAATTACAGACACATTGCAGCCTGGGTACCTGGCCCAAATCTGCCCAAAATCGTACTTGAAATATGAGGACAACTGGGAAGAACACATCTACCCAGGGATGGGACAGAGGGTAACAAGGGGGTAATGATGAGTGAATAAAACTGTGCAAATATATCAATATTTATTAGTTATAAATATTGAACAAAATTTATACTAATAGAACTTAAGAGGAGGTATCAATATCTATTTGGAGGTAGAACTTTTAACTTTTTCATGCAACAATCAACTAAATAGAGAAGATTTATACTGTCTGTTTTTGCTTGTATTTATTTAATCCAAACTGAACAATAAACAATAAAAAATACTTTTAAAAAGGCAAAAAGAAAATAACCAAGCACAGGAGAGACATATAAAATACAAACTTAAATCACTGAAGGAATAGATGATGACACTGGAAGATGGGAAAAGCTTGCATGCACATGGAACACAATGCATTATTATGAAAATTATGGTGGTAAAAGATTTATGATTTTTTAAAAATATTTATTTATTTATTATGCATACAATATTCTGTCTGTGTATATGCCTGCAGGCCTGAAGAGTGCACCAGACCTCATTACAGATGGTTGTGAGCCACCATGTGGTTGCTGGGAATTGAACTCAGGACCTTTGGAAGAGCAGGCAATGCTCTTAACCGCTGAACCATCTCTCCAGCCCCCAAAGATTTATATGATTAACTCAAAATTTGTGACCATCAAGCTACCCCTGATTTACTTCACAGGTACAGTAATGAGAAACCTACAAATTTACATTAATTACAAATTACAAAATTACAAATACTCAAAGAGTGCAGCAGAGAAAGCCCAAACAAACAGAGCAAAGTTTGAATTATCCCAGCTGTGATTTCAGCTGACACTGCAGAACCACAACAACACCATGGCAGTGGCAGAAGAGTGGACACCTAAAGCAGTAACAGCAGCAGATCCAGGACCAATCCAACTGGGGTGACCAACTGAATTTGACCAAAATGCCAAAAACTTTTGTTACAGAATAAGCAGCCTTATCAACCAGTATTGTAGGGAAAAGTAAATAGCCACATGTAAAAGAATTACGAGAGGTCCACAAAATGAATCAGTGAAATTTAACTATGTCCAATTGAAAAATAACTGAAATAACTGAGAATAAGAAACAGCCTATAGAATGGAGAAATTTATTAGCAAACATTTCATAGTATGATAGATAAATACCCAAAGTTCACCAAGAAGCTAAAAAAATGCAAAGAAAATATTATAATCAAATAATAAATGAAAAAAGTGACAATGCACAAAAAATTTGACATAGCCAAAATGTAATAGCACATGCTCCACACATTTCCTGATGAAGAAAATGTTCCTCTAATATAGACTGGGGTCTCTCTGCCTAATCAGTATCCACACTCTAAGTATTAAGCAATAACAAAAGCTGCAGACAATGTAGGAGGAAAAACGCAGACAGTGTCAGTGGGAATACAAATTACTGAGGCCAGCAAGCACATCAATATGCAACTTCTTGAACAACCAAACAAGCAAAAAGAGAAAACCTAGAGAAGATGCTAATCAAGTTTATAAAGGAATGAAATATCCTGAAAACTATCAGTGAAATAGAAAGAAACTCAAAAAGAAAAGAAACATAATAGAGAATAATAATATAGCATGTGCTTATATCTTCCTTCAGTAATTTCTTAAAATGTGTATGTATAATATACCCCAAACCAAACGTGAAAATAGGATAGAGCTTCAAAAGAAAAAGAGATAGCATCCTAAAATCAAGATATATACTTTCTATAAAAGTATTTATTTCAAACATAAGGATACAAAGTGCAAAAAGTGAAGTAATTTTTTAAAAAAGATTTTCTGTGAAGAGGTCAGTCATAATTATGATAGGTAACAGAAAAACTGAATCTATAAATATATAAAACAAAAAATATTAACAAGTGATCATATGGTCCTTTTTCCAGAAAGCTATGTCATCAACATGATTGTAGATGGAGTTTAATACTCAGCAAAGATATGAAGCAAATCTTATCAAAATCCTACTGACATTATTTTAGAAAATAGAGAAATTAACCCTAAAAGACACTGAATCTGAATGAACAATAAGATGCTCCAAAAATTCTGTGTGCAAGACAAACCAAGTTTTGCCTAAATGGGGATTACAAATTGCTCCTAAAAAAATACAAGGAGGAGATTCTGTCAATTACCTAGGTTACAAAATAGGTTTACAGAAAATTAGAACACAAATAACACAAATTAGGAGAGACCGATTATGGACTCTTAATGACTTTCAAATATTGTTAGTAGACATTTCCAGTCTATGACCAGCTGTTGGGTCTAACACTTGATCTAGTAATTTAAACAAAACCTTAGATGGTGACAAAGACTTAAATAGCCCCAGAGAATCAACAGTTAAAGCAGAAAAAGAATTGATGATTGTTGAAGAGAAATTATAGGAGGCACATGTGGATAGGGTGAATCCAAATCTTAATTGTATTCTAGTAATATTGCCTTTCAGAATTTCCCCTACAGGAATTTTAATGCAGAGGGAAGATATTATCTTAGAATGGATCTTTTTTTACCACATAAACCAAGTAAGAAATTAAAAACTTATGTGGAAAAAATCTCTGAATTAATTATAAAAGGAAAATTGAGACTTCGTCACCTAGCACGTATAGACTCAGCAGAAATCATACTACTGATGAAATTAAAAAGTTATGGGAATGAACCAGTCCTTCCATACTAACTCAACCCAAACAATCTGTGGATAGACAGTTTAAGAAGGATAGAGAAAAATTTAAATATAGGAGAATGAAAGGCCAAGTGGACCTACTAGAGAAGAAATAGAATTCTACATTCTAAAGGCTATAAATAGCCCTAAGAAAGCTCAGATCTGACAGCCCTCTCAATAAGCTATACAATCCACATACATTACTTGGTTTTCATTACACACCAACAAGAAGATGCTGAGAAGTCAGCAGACCAGTCACAGTGTCTAAAAATATCTTAGACTCCCTAGTAACACTCAGAGTGTCAAAAACTGCTATGCAAGCTCGGGCAGGAGACAGAGTTATAAGTGGTCATACCCAGATTTGGATCTTGTGTGTTATAGTCCCAAACTCTGAGGCAAAGCATGCCCATTCAGTGTCATTGCGTTAAGATGATTTTGTAGGTAAGAGAGGCCTTCTGGCTTGATAGGGCTGCACCACAAAAGGAAATATATGGATGGCATGGGAAACATGTCCAAAAGCCAATAAGGAAGCACACAGGCCCTAGGTACAATTCTATTACTAACATTTTGCTACCTGTACAGATATGCAAACTGCCTTTAAATGATTCTAATCACACTCATAGCCTGGTGCTGCTTTCACCCTGCATCAAACAGACTATGAATGGACAGCAGTCATGTAAGAGACTTGTGACTTAACAAATATTGAGAACAGCTGACTGCTTACTGCAGAGCATACTATAGGAAATCTATATTCCAATGTCTAAAAGGGAAGGAACATTAGAAGAGGGAGCAACAGTTTGTAAGAGATGGAAGATAGGGAGGTGACTGGAGAATGGGGAGGTGACTAATGAAAAAAAATCTTACCATATTACATGGCAGGTGGAATTAAAAACACAAGATGGCCTGGCTATCTTGCACAAACTTGCCCAAAATCATACATGAAATGAGGGGATTGAATGATAAGAAAATGTGTCTAACCAGGAATGGGACATGGAGTGATGAGGGAGTAATGTGACTAAATAAACTGATGCAATTATTAAATACAAATATTTATTACCTATGAAAAATAAAACTATACAAATAGAACTTAGGAGGCGGAATCAATGCCTAGTTGGAAGAATTTTTTTATTATCTATATAACCAACCAATTAGAAAGGTGCTATATGACCTGTTATTGATTCTATTTATTTAATTAAAACTGAACAGAAAAAATGATAAAGTAAAAAAGGGGGAAAAATTAACCAAGCAAGAGAGATATCTAAAAGAGAAACATGATGGAAAAACTTGCATGCACATGGAACAAAACATATCATTGTGAAAACTGCAGTGTTAAATGATTTATATAATTAACTCAAAATCTACAAAAATCGATCTTCCCATGATAAGCTTCAAAGATACAGTAAAGGGAATCCTACAAATTTACATGGAAGCACTAAGACTATGTAGGGGACAGAGCAAGCCCAGGAACATAGAGCAGAGCTTGATTCAGCCCCTGTGATTTTTCATGTTGCAGAGCCACACAAATAACAGGACCATGACAATGGCAGAAGAGAAGACACCCAACGCTATACGAGCAGCAGATGCAGAACCAGCCCAAGAAGCTGTGACCATCTGAGTTTCTCCAAAACATTTAAAAAGTATGCTACAGAATACTTAACATATGAGCAGCCTCTTCAATTACTGATATTAGGAAAAGTAAATATCAACATATAAAAGAATGAAACTGGGTCCAAGTCAACGAACTGTGAAACATGAAGAGTCACACAGGGAAAATGCATCCAAATATAGACATAGTGATCTAAACGGGAGTACAAATTATCAGGATGCAAGAGCAAAAACCGACAAACAAGACTGAATGCAATTTAAAACTTGCATAACAATGGTAACTAAAATTATGAAGAAACAGCCTACAGAATGCATGTATTTATTAGCAAACTTTTCACAGTACAATACAAAACCATCCAGAATTTATCAAAAATTTAAAAAGGGGGAAAAAAATCACAACACAAATAATATTCTCTTCAATAATGAGCAAATGAACTGAACAGACTGTGCTCAAAAGCAGTGGAAACAGCCAAAATGTACATAGTACACACTAGTAATGAAGAAAATACTCATCTAATGTAGACTGAGACCTCCTCTCTACCTAGTCAGTGTGCACCCTCATGTTCTAAACAAAAACACTGGAGACAAGACAGAAAGAACAGACAGTGTCAGTGGGAATCCAAGTCACTGCAGCCACCATGCTAGTAAGCATGCAGCTTCTTGACCAACCAAACAAGCAAAAAGAGAAAACCCAGAAAAGACACTTCCTGTTTCTTAAGGAAGGAAATATACTGCAAATATAAACAGTATAGAAAGGAACTCAGAAAGAGGAAAAGAGACATAAGAAATATACAAAAACTAACACAATGGTACGAGTCAGTGACTTCTTAAAATGTATAAGGATACATAAAAATAGTATACAACTTCAAAAAAAGGACATCCTAACATCAAAATATTTAATTTATGAATTTATTTACTTCAAATAAGGATACAAAATGCTAAGAAGTTTTCAAAAAAGATGTGCTGTAATGAGGGTTCATCATAATTATGCTGGTGTGGGATTGTTTTGTGACTTACACCTTCAGATCTAATGGTCCATTTCCAGAAAGTTATGCAATCAGTATGAATGCATTTCACAAAATAGTTTCCAAATTCATGAAAAATAATCAATGACAGAATTGTAGGAAGCAAATAAGACACTGATGCAAGGAAGTTTCAACATCCTTCAATCAGTGATGCTGGAAATAAGACAGGATGTTAGTGAGGAAGATGACCATGAACAGCACAGAAGACCAGTAGCCCCCAGAAGGCCTCCAGAGCATCACCATACAAGAGCAGGAGACACCCAGTCTTCTCAGACTTCAAGTAGCATTCTCCAGTGTGCTCATGTCAGAACAAATCAGCCTGGCCGGGTGGTGCGAGCCTTACTCTCAGCACTCAGAGGCAGGGGCAGGTGAATCTTTGAGTTCTAGGGAAGCCTGGTCTACAAAGAGAGTTCCAGAACTACCAGAAGTACATAGAGAAAGTGTCTCAGGAAAACCAAAAGAAAAACAAACAAACAAAAAAGGTCAAGACCAAGTTTAAAAAGTGTCTTCTCCAAGAAGTTGGAATGCTGATGTCAACAGAAGAAACAGGAAAACACATAATGAATACTGAACATAATATATAATATATAATAGTATATTCACATATGATATATTGTGTGCATTCTGTATTTAATATGTATTATATATTTAATATACATTATGTAATACATATTCACCATGCAACTATAATGTAATTTAATATAAACATTTCATATATAATATTAAATATGTAATTAACATAATACATGTGAATACTAATTCATTGCTAGCACTTTAAACATTTTTAACATTTTAAATTATTTATTTATTCCTATTTTAGGAGAATTAGTGTTTTGCCTGAATGTATGTCTGAGTGAGGATGTCAGATCCTGAAATTACAGACAGTTGTGAACTGCCATTTGAGTGCTCGTAATTAAACCTGGGTCCTCTGCAAGAGCAGCCAGTACTTTTAACTGCTAAGTCATCTCTGCAGACCTAGCAAATCTTATCAAAATCTTGATGGCATTAATTTAGGAATTGGGCAAATTAACCCTAAATGATAAAAAGCCCGAAGGAAGTATAAAATACAAAAATTCTAAGAGCAGGAAAAACCAAGAGGCATCAATTATTCTAACTAAAAACTATATTAAAATTAAAATAATAAAGACATGTAACATTAAGAAGACATGATCACTGATGTAAATGGAGAGGGACAGCACCACTCACATGAAAAACCAAATTAAATTATATTCGCCTGAGTATTTATTCTTACATAGAGAGTCTTCTAATACACACAATAGGGATATTCTGAGATTATTCTCAGGGCAATTCTCTAGAAAAATCTGGAATGAAACAGAATCTAGGATAGAATCAATTTCATGTCCGGTGTCTACTGTCACTTGAACCCTTTCCCCATCCTTCCACCCTCTACCATACCTGGATCCTTTGCTACTGCCTCCTCTCCACCATTCAGAGCTCTTTGTTCTGATTCACAGGGAAAGAGATTCTTCAGAAAGCACCAGGAACTTTTCATGGAACAAAAATAAATAATGACTAACACCTGACAAAAGCATAAACATGAAGAGAGAAAATATCACACAAAAAGTTTCTCTTTCTGAGGCTTTCTCTTTACTCTCTAAGACGCGAGACTCATTCACGCTGAGGTCACACACATACAGAGCACTTTTCCCAGCAAGGGAGACTGCAAAAGAACTATTCTCTATCACCATAGAACCTTCGACCGGCAACAGATGGAGATAGAGACAGGGACCCACATCGGAGCACCGGACTGAGCTCCCAAGGTCCAGTTGAAGAGCGGGAGGGAGAATATAAACAAGGAAGTCCGGACCGCGAGGGCTTGGTCCACCCATTGAGACAGTGTTCCTGATCTAAAGGGAGCTCACCAAATCCAGCTGGACCGGGACTGAACGAGCATGGGATCAAATTGTACCCTCTGAGTGTGGCTGACAATTGGGGCAGACTGAGAAGCCAATGATAATGACACTGGGATTTGTCTCTACTGCATGTACTGGCTTTTGGGGATCCTAATCTATTTGGATGCATAACTTCCTAAACCTGGATGGAGGGGAGAGGGCCTTGGACTTCCCACAGGGCAGGGTACCCTGCCCCCTCTAAGGACTGAGAGGGGAGGAGGAGGGGGAGAGCGGGAGGGAAATGGGAGGAAGTGGAAATTTTAATGGTATTATTTATAAAGCAATAAAAAATAAAAAAAAAGAACTATTCTCACCCTCAGAAGCCCGACTGCTGCAGTTCTCCAATAAGAGATCTCAGCTACAAGCCCCGTGAGCAGGATCTAGGCATTTCCACACCTACAATAAGTTCACATTCACAGCACTGAAGTCAACAAACCCTGAAATAAAATACAAGAGTATGGCCACGTGTGCAGAGGAAGAGTGCTTTTCTTCAAACAAGGAGACATTTTTCTTATACAGGGGAGTGACCATAATTATTCAAAAGATGCATTCTAATCTTGTTTTCTTCTAAAGTGTGTTTACTGACTATAAAACTGTGTGGCCTGCTTTGATCTCACAGCCTGTATACTGGGCTTGCCTAGACCGAAGGTGTAACATAAAAACACAGCATATGAAGACACATTTCTGAATACTGTATTTACATTCTAGACTGCAATAGCTCGGATGGAAAAATAATTGAGAGTAAAACTTTGCTTACAAGCCGGGCCGTGGTGGAGCACGCCTTTAATCCCAGCACTCGGGAGGCAGAGGCTGGTGGATCTTTGTGAGTTCGAGACCGTACTGGTCTTCAAGAGCTAGTTCCAGTACAGACTCCAAAGCTACAGAGAAACCTTGTCTCAAAAAACCAAAACCAAAACAAACAAACATAAAAACTTTACTTAGTAAACATTAATGATTCCAGCCATAACTGGAGCCCTCGATAAAGTATATTTTCTGACTCAATCAAATCTGCACTGGTTCCTCCTGTTTTTATTTTCTACAAAGCTCTCTGGGGATGCCTACTTCCTCAGAGGCAAAGACCACTCTCTTAAATAGGAAAGGAGTCAAACAGGGTAAGATAGAAAGCATGGAAAAAATTAAATTCCAGCCAGGCGGAGGTGGTGCACGCCTTTAATCCCAGCACTCGGGAGGCAGAGGCAGGCGGATCTGTGAGTTCGAGGCTAACCTGGTCTACAAGAGCTAGTTCCAGGACAGGCTCCAAAGCCACAGAGAAACCCTGTCTCGAAAAACAAAAACAAAAGAAAACAAAACAGGAAGAAAATTAAATTCCAGGAGCTTTGGAGCTGCCATGGTAGCAGAGAGAACCCTGTTTGCAAACAACAGACACTACAAATGCTCTACTAGATTATTTTGGGAACTATTTTGACAGAACAGTCTGGGAGCAGTAAGAGAAGTGAAAAAACCACGATAAACCCCAGTTCATAAGACCTCAACGTTACCGACAAAGGAATGTTATCAACTATCAACAGAATTTTGAAAGCTATGTCCTTCTGAGCCGCCTCACCCCATCCCTTCCCTCCTGGGTCCCAGCCCCGCAGCTCCTCTGACCTGGGAGGTTCCAGGGCCGCAGGGCTGCGGTTCCCCCACTGCGCTGCCGAATGCGGACTTTCCCAGGCCGCCCGGAGAGACAAAGGCAGCTCCGGGGAGTTTTCGCGTCCCCGAGACACCTGGCCGAGTCCTTCGCTCCCAGGTCGGCACCACGTGGGTCCCAGAGTCCGAGAGGGAAAAGAGGAACTTCCTTTAACTTTGCCAAATTCTTTGGAGCGGCTCCTCCTGGACCCTCCCACTTAAAATCCACTTCCTTTCACCTAGTGACTGCAAAACCGCCTACCGGGGACTCTTTTTATTGGTTAGTTTCCCAAGCCCCCCTCCTCCCCCAGGCTGATTCTTTTCTCCTAACCGCCTCTGTTCGTGCAGGTGTCTCCGCTGCTGCGTGGTGAGACGTCCCTCCCACTGCGTTTCAGGCACCTTCCACACGGGCTGTCCTGATTCCCGCTCTACACAGCCTCCCGACCTGCTTGCTGTGAGACCTCTGCAGTGAATTCTGAACCCTTTAGATACAAGTTATCACGACTTCCTTATCTTGACATACCAGCCTCCTGAAATAAAAACACACAGCAAAAGGCAACAAACTTTCTAAATTCTGATGCTCAAGACCCATCCCCCAAACGAATTAAAAGTAAGACAAAATCCCTTGTCTCAAAGCACAAACCATATCTGTAACCCCGGAGGAAAGTTAAATGACATCCAATATATAGAACTCAAAAACCTGAGTCATGTTCAAGATGATCAAAACATGTAAAGCATGTGAATCAACTCAAAGATAGGAATGAAATGATTCTGCGCCAGAAAATAGTAGCAAATGCCTGTAGGAAATGAGAACAATATAGGATATAAAAATTGAATTTAATAAATAGTTAGAAACACCGAAAAGAAAAGAACTGAAATGAAACAGTAAAAGAAAAATGCAATAAGTTTAATAAGAGCTCAGAAATCAGGTAGAAGATACAATATCAGGTTGAAGACAACATAGAGGAGCTGGATGGCCCAGTCAAAGAAAACGATGAATTAAAACAAAATGTTCCATGAAGTAGCACTAATTAAAGGTAAAAGTGAATTTACAGTTGCTCCGTCTACTTTTATATGAAGTATTCTAAATTCTAGACACAGTAACTCTGGAGAACTTTCCTGGGAAGCTGGATAACCATTTCTATCCCGATGCAAATGAAGTGACACTAAAAAGCCACCTCTATCCTTTCCTCACAGACCTCCACTACTGCCAGTCAAATATCTAGAATTACACTATTAGCAATACTGACTTGGGAGAAGACATGTCAGGAACTCGGGATTTTGAAAGGAAATAGTTGTCTCAGGAAGTCCATCTTTAACTGCCTAGTGCTAAGTCTATCTTGTGCTGTACCCCCTTCACCACTAGATAGTGGAATTGTTGTTTTGCTAACTCAGAAAGTTTATCTTCTGAAAGGCATGCTAAAGAGATGTTTATATAAAGCATAGAAAATTCCTTTTAAAAACTAAACAGTGAATAGAGAAACTTGCCAGCCTAACTCAGTTTTATATGTGAAAAAATAAGACAAACTCAGTTTTACGCACTGACAGTCTTCATGCTGAAAAAGACAAACTCACAAAATGGGTTTCAGTAAAATACAAACTCCTAACATGCTGTTGTTATTGATTTTAAAAATTGACCTTTAAGGGGCTGGAGAGATGGCTCAGTGGTTAAGAGCTCTGGCTGCTCTTCAGAGGTTCTGAGTTCAATTCCCAGCAACCACATGGTGGCTCATACCATCTGTAATAAGATCTGGCGCCCTCTTCTGGCATGCAAGCATACATGCAGGCAGAATGTTGTATACATAATAAATAAAAACAACTCCACAAACTCACAAAGATCATGTAAATGGTGGATGAGCTGGATGGCATTAGATTGTGGAACTATTTTTAAAAAATTGACCTTTAAAAGAATAATAATAAACCGGTCATGGTGGCACACGCCTTTAATCCCAGCACTAGGGAGGCAGCAGAAGGTGGATTTCTGTGAGTTGGAGGCCAGCCTGATCTATAAAGCAAGTTCCAGGGCCACACAGAGAAACCCAGTCATGAAAAACTAAAGTAATGATAATAATAAACAATTTGATTTTCAGTGACTGCTCTCAATTAATCAAGCACTTATGTCTCATATGGATGTGCCATATGAAAGGAAAGAAAGAAAGTTTAAAAGAACATTTATGTACATTATAAAGGTTTAAGAAAGTGATTTAAAGATGGGCAGCGGTGGTGGTGCAGGTTTTTAATCCCAATACTCAGGAGGCAGAGACAGGAAGATCTCTATGACTTCAAGGCTCTAAAGATAGAGTTCTAGGACAGCCAAGGTTACACAGAGAAACCCTGTCTTGAAAAACAAAACAAAAAGTGATTTAAGGTATTCATGGTATTTTGAATAGGAGTGGTCCCCTAGACTCATGTGTTTGAATGCTTGGCCATAGGGGGTGACACTATTGGAATAGATATGGTCTTGTTGGAGGAAGTGTGTCACTGTGGGGGCAGGCTTTGGGGTCTCAGATGCTTAAGCCCAGGTTCAGTGTCACACAGTTCTTTTCATGCTACCTGTGGATCAAAATGTAGAACTCTCAGCTCCTTCTCCAGCACCATGTCTGCCTGCACATTGCCAAGCTTCCTGCTGTGATGATAATGGGCTAAGACTCTGAACTGTCAGACAGCATCAATGAAATGCTTTTCTTATTAAGAGTTGCTATGGTCACAGTGTCTCTTCATAAGAATAGAAACCTAACCAAAGCAGAAGTTGATACCAGGGATTGGGGAATTGCTGTGATAGGCCTGACCATGTTTTTGTTTGGAGAAATGTGGACTTTGGGACTTTGAGTCAGAAAAATAGTTGAGCACTTTAAGTATAGCTTAATGGACCATCCTAGAAGAAACATAGAAGACAGTGGTGCTGAGGACAAATCCATCTGCTCTTTATTTTATTTTATTTGGTTTTTCGAGACAGGGTTTCTCTGTAGCTTTAGAGCCTGTCCTGGAACTAGCTCTTGTAGACCAGGCTGGCCTCAGACTCACAAAGGTCCACCTGCCTCTGCCTCCCGAGTGCTGGGATTAAAGGCGGGAGCCACCACGGCCTGGCTCCATCTGTTCTTTATAGTTTTGCAAGGGTGGAAAGTATTACTGCTTCAATCGAGCTGCAGCTTATAGGTCAATTTAAAGTATTTTATGTTGATTTAATTTGCTATGCATGTAGAAAATTTTTCCACTTTAGAATTTCCAGTTTTGTGGGATAGAGGGCTTTAAAGTCAACATCACACAAGATCCACTCATATACATGTCTACTGATTAGGCTATGTAGTTAGCTTGGGTCCTTGTGAAGTCATAACAAAAAGGTATGTACTTATAGCTATCAGGGAAAAGCAGACTAAAGATCAATGTTAAGTGTCCATCTCACCCCAGTCAGAACAGCTGTAACCAGGATTTAAATGGTCACAAATTCTGGTGGGAATGTGTGGAAGCAGGTACCATTATGCACTGCTTGTGTTAGTGTGAGCCACAGTAAATACTTTGTAATCAATCTAGACCATCAAAAAAAAAAAAAACAACTAGCAATAGAATGGCAACATTACACATGTAGAGAGAGCACTATTGTGTATTCTATGACACTGTTTTTGTGGAGATGAGAGCAAAAGTCTACTCACTCCAGAGGGGGAACCAATGAGAGATCAGACTGACGAAATGAACAAAGACCATCACAATGAACCATGAGTTATGTTTGTTTGTTTGTCTAATGTATGTGGCTGCTTTAACTTCATGTATGGGTATGAAGCAAATATACATAAGTCTTTTGCCCCTAGAGTCCAGAAGAAAAAAAAAACTGGATAGCCTGGAAATGAAAAGAGAAAAGCTTATGAGAACCATGGGTATTTGTTGTTTAACAGTTTAATCCCAGATAGAAGCATTTCATCTTACAGGTCAGCTCATTAAGAAGGGAAATAAACACCCCAAAGTAGTTTTGGGAAGTCAGTGAAACTGACCAGATTGAATAGGTCCTTTCTTCCCAAAGAGCATAAAATCAGTAACTACTACTGTGAGTCTATCTCAGGGCAGTCAAGCTGCAAAGACTCCAGACAAGACAAGCCACCTGGAAGAATGAGACACCAAACAAACGGCCTAGAAAAAACAGAGATCACCTGTGTTGCCAGGATAGTTCATTCTGAAGCCTGGTGAGGCTGCAAAGTGTGCAGCAGGGTTTTCCTAACTATTCACCATTCTGGGGTTGGCTATGTTGCTGCTGCTGTGTTTGAGTTGTTTTTCTCCTTTAAGTAATCTTACACCAGTATCCCTATAAGTAGACCCCTCTATACAACACATTCGGCCACCAAGTCGGAGTTTGGTCTGTTGTGGGGTTCCTATCCCGGGTAAGTCAACATTTATTGGATTTCCCTAGGATAAATCTGCCACACAACAGTGCTCGGACTCCCTGGAAATCCAAGAAAACTTGGATCCCTGGATGAACATCCAGTGCCTTTAACACTCTACCACTTCCACAAAATTTGGCTGCTCTGAGCATCTCCTTAGCAGCCTAACTTTTCTGAGGGCTGTCTCATAGCATTCCTTACTGTGCATATATGTTTAGTCACCAGAAAGTGAAACTCTTTTTATAGGGTTAGAAAGATTTGGAGATGTGGCCTTGTGAAAGACCTCCAGATAGGTAGACTCTCACTTAAGTCTCAGATAATACGACCCCCCAGGAACTCACGAGAGACTGTCCTTGCTGCAATCACACAAGGTTTATTGACAAGTACCAGAGCTCTGGGGCCGAGACTCATAGCCCATGCAGGGAAGGAGTTTGACCCCTAGTAGCTGGAAAAAGGAGTTTTTAAGGGAAGAAACCACAACCCAGTAATCCAAAGGGGGTGTGGAGGGTGTCATTGGAAAATTCTGAAAATACCAGTGATCATCACAAGGGGGTAACTCCCTCTTTATTCTCAAGATTATAATCTAACTTTATCTTCAGATAGTTCCTAAAACAGGGCCACTGACCTGGCTAACCTAGATTTTTTTTGGCTCTCCTCTTCCTGCTAGAGGGGTCTGGATTTATCCGGGTCTTTCACTTGTTGGAGGAAGTGTGTCACTGGGGCTAGGCTTTGAGATTTCAAAAGCCCATGGCAGGCCCAGTCTCTCTATCTCTGCCTCTCTGGTTAAGGCCAAATTGTAGCCCTTAGATACCGCTCCTGTGCCTGCCAAATGATGTCATGCTTCCTGCCATGAAAATAATGGACTAAGTCTCTGACTCTGTAAACAAGCCTTCAATTAAATGCTTACTTTTTTGAGTTGCCTTGGTTATGGTTTCTTTTCCCAGCAAGTCCTTAGTCCTTAGAACAGTGACTAAGACTAATCCCTGTGTTCTCTATGTGAGCAATTGTTTCAGTTTTTGTAGTATCACTTGTGTTCTAAAGTGAACCTTAGGAGGATTTGTGACTCATTCTGCCAATCTTATTATACTTACAAGACTTCTCTTGGATAGTCACATGCTGATGGACCATATGATTGTAACCTCAATCCAAGACTTTCTCATATTTGCCACACATGAGATGGTTCTCTGGAAAAGGAGCACAAGTAAGGCCACTAGGAACTGATGCATAATGAAACAGATTCAACAACTGATGTCTCCGAAAGTTCTCTATGTCAAGTAAACTTCAGAATAGAGCTCTCAGCAGAGGCGTGTTTTGTTTCATTATCATTGTATGGAGGCCACTGTAAGGATGCTCCGAAGAACCCTCTCTCTGTTCCCCATCATACCACAAAGTATGATGAGAGCATTCACTTTCTTATCAAAACTGCTTATCTTGCAGAAGGTGGGATGAATAGATGCTGAAGCTGTGAGGGCCAGCCAAGATAATCTAAGTCTTTACTTCCCCCAACCATTATCACCTGGGACTCTGGCCATCTATGAATTTCAATAGAGGCTGGAGTCTCAATTGTTTACCCTGAGGTGAAGCCAGGCTGCAGGAGAAACCACAAGCTGAGATCACCCAACCACCTACCCAAGAATAGACCTTTCAAAGGAAATTCCTGGCATTTCAAGCCCTGCAGATAGAAACACCTGCAGCTCACAGTCACCAAGAAACCCTAGACGAATGTCAGCCAATCAGGGGTCTTAAAACCTCAGAAACCCACCCCCACCTTTACTACCATAAAACCCTATTCTTTTTATTTTTATTTTTATTTTATTTTTTTATTTTTCTCTGCTCCCCTCCCTGCCACACCCCTCCCTCCCTCAACCCTCCCCCAAGGTCCCCATGCTCCCAATTTATTCAGGAGATCTTGTCTTTTTATACTTTCTACTTCCCACGTAGATTATATCTATGTAAGTCTCTCATAGTGTCCGTATTGTTATCTCAATTCTCTGGGATTGTGGTTTGTAAGATGGTTTTCTTTGACTTATGTTTAAAAACTACCTATGAGTGAGTACATGTGATATTTGTCTTTCTGTGTCTGGGTTACTTCACTCAAAATAATGCTTTCTAGTTCCATCCATTTTCCTGCAAAATTTAGGCTGTCATTATTTTTTTTCTGCTATGTAGTACTCCATTGTGTAAATGTACCACATTTTTTTTATCCATTCTTCGATCGAGGGGCATTTAGGTTGTTTCCAGTTTCTGGCTATGACAAATAAAGCTGATATGAACATAGTTGAGCACATGTCCTTGTGGCACGATTGAGCATCTTTTGGGTATATACCCAAAAGTGCTATTACTGGGTCTTGAGGAAGGCTGTTTCCTAATTTTCTGAGAAATCGCCACACTGACATCCATAGGGGTTGTACCAGCTTGCATTCCCACCAGCAATGCAGAAGTGTTCCCTTTTCCCCACAACCTCTCCAGCATAAGTTGTCATCAGTGTTTTTGATCTTGGTCATTCTTTCAGGTGTAAGATGGAATCTCAGAGTTGTTTCGATTTGCATTTCTCTGATGACTAAGGATGTTGAACATTTCCTTAAGTGTCTTTCAGCCATTTTAGATTCCTCTGTTGTGAGTTCTCTGTTTAGGTCTGTGCTCCATTTTTTTTATTGGATTATGTGTTCTTTTGGTGTCCAATTTCTTGAGTTCCTTGTATATTTTAGAGATCAGACCTCTGTCTGATGTGGGATTAGTGAAGATCTTTTCCCATTCTTTAGGCTGGAGTTCTATTCTAATTGAGCTCTAGACTCTCCAGTTATTCCACTACTTTGGACATGCGGGGAGACCAACTTTGCAAACTCCATTAAAATAAAGGCTCTTTGCTTTTACATATGGGACTCTTGGTTTCCTTGTTGGCCTGTTGGGGATTGTGGATTTGGGCGTAACAGAAGCAATAATACACTTTGGGAAAGGCACTCGCCAAAGGGTCATACACAGAATATTTCACAATTTACTCCTTACAAGTCTCTCTATGTTGAACATTAAGAACATGGGCAACAGCATTCAGAGATGAGGGCATTGAGAGGTGACTGGATCATGAGTTCACACCCTTCATACAGTCAACCAGGTTTAGAGGGGAGGGGAGAAGAGTGTGAACAATAATCCATCATCCACAGCAGCACAATCATCTGGAATAAAAACCATGAGACATAAAATTTCAGTAGGTACAGAAATTTCACCCAGAAAAATTCAACAAGACCTCATGATAAAATTCCTAGACCAACTTGGAATAAATGGAACAGAGCTTGGCAAAATCGCGTATATGTGTCAATATAGATTTACAGTCCAGTACAAAGAAAAAATGTACAGAATTGCCTTTGATGCTGTAACAAGACAAGGGTACACACTCTTCCTAGCTGTGTTAAAATAAGGATTTAACCTAGCTAGAGAGGCTGGAGGGAGGCTCAGCAGTTAGGAGCACTGGTTGCCTTTCCAGACGACTGAAACTCTATAGAGCAATGCCCTCATGGCAGCTTACAACTTGAGTCTGTAACTCAAGCAGCACAGAACAGTCCCTAACCCCTATACCTCACTTGTTGAATCCATCTTTTTATCAAGTCACCCTCTTCCATGTTTTGGTTCTTTTGAGACACACCGAGTTTGATTTACACTGCTTTCAGGAGCACTGTGAGAAAATACTGACTAGAGAATTGGAAACTTACATGTTGTTGTGTTTTTTTAAAAGAAAGGTGACCCAGCAGCTTGCTGCAGCTTGCTGCAGGTCCCCAGACCACGCGGTCTCTGTGGCGGGCGGGCAGCCACGCGCCTAGTCTCCGGGTCCCCATATGGGCTGTGCGGCGGTACGGATAGACAAAAGAGAGCTGGGTAGGCGAACTATGCAGAGTTAATCATTTATTAGATGGGTGATGGAGGAAAAAGGAGAGAGAAGATAAAGAGATAGAGAGAGACAGAGAGAGACAGGGAAATAGAGGGAAGGGGGAGAGGGAAGAGAAGCAGCTGCTGCTCCCGTGAGAGCGGAAGAGGAAGAGGGGCAGAGAGTTGGAGTCAGAGGCTGGAAGCTGGGAGTGGGCGTGGCCAATAAGAGGCCAGATACTACATTCCCAACTCTTTTGATAATAAAAAAAGCCAGAGTGATTAGGCACCACAGGTTGAAGGAATTGGGGTGGTGGATTCTCAAGACTGCTTCTGGCTTATTTGTGGGCGTCGTCTTTGGGGGGGACCTGAGAAGGCAGGGCACTGGCAGCGGCTCGGTGATGTCACCCCAGCTGGCTGGCTGGCTAGCCTCTTTGTCCTTGTCCGGTGTCTGTGGTACGGAGATGTTTGGTGTTTCTTATACCTGTCTTGAGGTATTGGCAGAACAGAGGACAAAGTTAAATTAAGGAAAAAATTTAGGACCAGGGGATACACTGGGGAGGAGGGTGATGTATCTGACCTGTCTTAAGGTGGATCCTTCAATTCAGCTCCCTGGAACTCACAAGAATTCTTTGGGTTTGTGAAAACAGAAGTTTTAG